>JAPFSC010000012.1:0-12459 GCA_030777805.1 Fusarium sp. MBC 364
GTTCGACTCCCTCCGAGACCTTCCTTTTTGCCTGTCTTGTATCTCAAGTCTAGGAATTCAATGCTTTCACCTATTCACTGTGCTTCTTAAGACAATTGAATCGGTGCATAGGGAAACAGATGTAATCTATGAATTTTTGCTCCTCTTGCAATCATATGACAATAGAAGTGACATATAATCAAAAATTACCTGGATGTGAGCATCCAGTCAGTCATGACACAATGCGCCAATGAGAAAGATACAACATGGTAATAACCTCCTGTTCAAGATAAATATCAATTGCTCAGATAAGATGTGAGCCTTGACTCGGGTATCTTCCCTAGAGATCTAAGTTCTCCATACAAGCAAGGGATTATTCGCCAAGATATACAAAATGTGTCCGTTCTCTAAAACCAAATCTATATCCAAACTTTTCCAAGCCCCCAAGTATGATATACAGTAAGACCCTTTGGTCTACAGTGCCCATATTTGTACAAGATACATATCATCTCCTTTACAGCTTGCCCTTGATCAAGTTGTTGATCATCTCGCGACCGGTGATGCGAGTGGTGTCCCAGAGGGTAGGGAAGTCGAGGGTGCTGGAAAGACCGTCGGCGAAACCAAAGAAGAGCATGGGAGGGATCCAGCCACGAGCGTACTCGAGAGCGAAGCAGCCCTCGGGCATCTTGTACTGCTTGACATCGCCGCGGCGAAGGTGGTGGATGCTACCAGCAGGGTAGACCTCGGGGGCGTACTCGCCAGGGACGTAAGCCAGCTGAGTTCCGGAGAGGATGTGGAAGTAGTCGTCGGCGGTGTGGCGACCGGTGTGACCCTCGGTACCAATGGCAGTGCCTATAAATGTTAGTTGACGGAGTCTGAGAGCGAGAACATGTTGACATACCAAAGATGATGAGGTACTCGGTGACACTGGCGTGGATGATGTACATGGCACCCATGGCACCACCGGCGTTGTTAAAGACCCATTCCTCCTTGACGTTGATGTGCTCGGGGTTCTTCTCGCTAAGCTCATCCACAATGTGCTTCACAACAGCCCTGGTGTCCTCTCCGTGCTTGGCGATCGCTCGCTTAGACAGATCGTCGAGGTGCTTGAGGTCGAAGATGTAGAACTGCTCGAGGTTCTGCTCGACAAAGTAGACGACGGAGCTCAGGAGCGCGGTGAGGAGGCCGAGAACCAGGAGGAGCTTGCTGAGGCCGCTGCCCTGAGACTTGGAACCCGACGAGGGCTTGGTGGACTTGGACTTGCTCTTTGCCATTGTTGCGACTCTCTTCCAAGTTGAACAGGTAACAAGTTCAAAGTGTCGTGTGAGGTGAAAGGGGAGTAAATAAACGGCGGCTCGAATTTCTGTTGAGCCCCGGAAATTAAGTTAATCAGCCAAACGGACATGGACCCTGCTCTGCGAGCTTTCGCGGGCCCGGGACGGGGAATCAGGCCGTTTTTCACCGCACTCCGCTACTAAGAGCCAAGTCAGTCAATTGGATTCAATTCAGGTCCCTTCAGGTCCCGGATCATGTCTCCTCTTGGCATCCATGTGAAACCCCATAGACTAGACTATGCCACTTCACATCTTCGTTTTCGTATTTGTATTCGTCAACCCTCACCTCAAACCCAAGGCTACCAATTATCTTATTCTATTGGCTGTATCTGTAAACACAAGCTATCTAAAGAAAAAAGCAACTGCTTTTCCCCAATTGTTCATTGTTCCCTCACTGCACCACCCTGACTATGGTATGCGTGTTTCTTAAAACGCCATACAAATTATTCCCATCGAAACGAAATCCACGGCAAAACGTCTGCGCACGATACGACAAGCCAACTCCAATGTCCTAACCCCAGCTGCGATAGCTCCTGTGAATCGCTAACCATTCGTTTTCCTTTCCCATAGAGTTACACTGCCAACCTTGTTCACCTGGCATATTCTCTTTCTCTGTTGGCTCAAGCCCAACGTGATACCGACTCCGACGCCCTCCATGACGCCTAATCAATGTCGGAGTCGCCCATTACCTCTGTTCGGTCTGCGTCGTCCACATCATCGTCATCGTGAAGAACTGTTTGGTCCTCAGCTTCGGCGTCGTCCATTGTAACATCGCCCATAGTCATGTCTCCAGCGGTCATGTCGCCCACTGTGACATCCCCAAGTGTCATGTCACCATTGAGATCTCCGTTATGTTTGTCTCCGTTAAGATCGTCGTCCAAGTCCAGATCCAAGTCGTCGTCTTCAGGCTTCTTTGGCCTTGGTCGCTTGACAGGGGCAATGACACCCAGTTCATGAGCCTGCGGTCTCCAACGAGCTAGGCGTCTTGTTGCCCTTCTTAAAGCAGCAGCATAAGCACTGACTTCCTCACCAAAATCATCTTTTTCTTTCGTCAAAAGGCAGAGTCCACCCACACCCTTCTCACGGAATGGCCCTGGGGTTTTATCTCCATAGGTTAGGTTTCGTGGTAGAGAAGTCTCATCGTCACTGTCCTCAAAAGGATCTTCTTGAGCATTGACTCGCTGATACGCTCGGAAGATAGCACCATCCTGCTTTCTGAGTTTACGACTCTTGTGATGCTGGCGGCGAAGACCTCGATCGAGAATGTACTCGACTCTTTGACTCCTGTTCCTCTCGACGGCTAGTTGGTGCGCTGTAGGAGGTCGAGGCTTTCTGGCCACCACACCCTCGTTGACATGATGTGCTGGTGATGAGCCCTCAAAGATCTGATATTTAAGCGGGGCACCTCTGCGACTCGAGTTAAGACCGCGGCCGCCTAACGCTCTAGGTGGTGGTGTCGACCGGGTGCTGTCCATGTCAGACTCGTGTTTGGATGGCCTTATACGAGGAAGAATTGCAGGGCCGTCTTCGGCGAATGATGGCCGCATCTTGCCTCTCTTGGTGTCCCTCTCGTTAAGATAAGCCTGGTCCATTTCAAGAATCTTGGCTCGCATCTTCTGCTTGGCGCGACCAAACTCGATTTCTTCTTCTGTGTCGATATTCTCCTTGGCTTTCTCTTCTTTCGTCATCTCTACAAGATGGGGTACTCCTTGATTTGCTACATCCAGCCCATAGTCGACACCAGGGCCGAAAGGGTTCTCGTCACAACCTTCTTCCGTGAAATCAGACTCAAGATAGAACCACATGAGCCACAAGAAGGCATTGGCTCGAGACTGGCTCGTGTACTCGGTCTTCATGATGAGATCGTGAAGCTCGCGATGGCGAGGGAAATGAAGCTCTGCAATCTTCTGAGCTGCGTTACACATCACAAAAATGAGATTGACAGGGTTCGTGCGGGGAGTGTCGAGCGATTTAATCTTGTCCAGGGAGTTTGGTTCTTCTCGATCATCCGCACCACCTTTCAAAATGGATTTCAGACGAGGTGCATCCTGGAGTTGCTTGTAAGCATGAGGGTCCTGGCGAGCCTGGAGCGAAGGAATGGCATGATATGTACGGAGCTGAGCTCGCATCTCAGGAAAGACTAATCATGTTAGCAAAGGCGATTTGAGCACAATGACATCCAGCTTACAGTTTAGAGTCGTGTTCATGCGGCCCATATTGACAAGAAGACACACCATTGCCATTCCCTTGGCAGCCTCTCTATCGCTGAGGAGCTTGTCCCGAAGTACTTTACTGGTTTTTGAGCTGCGAGACATCGTATCAATGTAAAGATCGGCAAAACATTGTCGCTGTAGTCGTTTCGGCTCGTAAGAGTTGGTAAAGACGGACTGCTCGTTATCGAAAACAGCCTTGAGAAAGTCGTATTGGATGTCTTCTCTCCAAAGGGGCTCGCCATCCTCCTTCTTCAGATGGCGTATCTTGCCAATCGTCGGCTGATTCGCTGCATCCTTATCCTTATCCTTGTCTTTGTTCTGTGATGATTTGCTTTTCGCACGAGACGACTTTTCTTGGGGATCAGGAGTGGCATTGCCCATCTGAGTATCGTCGTCCTCGGTCATGGCTCGAGAAACAAATGATTTGGCTTCGGGCTGACCAGGAGAACTTGGAGGGTCAACCTCTGAGGTCGCGGCGAGCGAGACAGGAGACGCCATGGTGGGTGACTGTAGTTTGTAGGTTTACCAGAAAATGAAGCTATTCGCGGTGAATCGTAGCAAATCGCAATTGAGAATTAATCGTTATGGTAGATCAACGGCGCATCGCGAAGGAATGTTTGGTTGAGATAGGAGAGTTCGTCAGGGAGACGTAGAAATTGGTGGGGACCGATTGGTGATGATTTAATACCAGATTGCGCGTGTGCAGATTGTTTGCGAATGCGATGGTGATATGGAGCTGATGGAGTTGCTTGGGATACCAAGAAAGAGGAAGAAATCGAATAGGAAAAAATGGCCAAATTTAGGATTGTGAGCTTGAACGATGCTATTGGAAGGAAGGAATGGATGGTGAGTTTAGTTTGAGAAGCGAAGTTGCCAGCTGCGCTGCTCTCTCCTACGCCTTTGCCTTGTCTTGCGTTAGTTTGCCTGGGGCAGCCGATGCGCCCACGAGCCGGGAAGTTGCTGAGGCGCGTCACGGTAACTGCAGGAGCACTCAGCATTTCACGACCAAGGAAGGTACAGTAGGGAGTCAGTGGAGCCTGTAATGACCTAGAGTCAGCTTAGAGGGAAAGAGAGAGAGGCTGGATATTTCTGTGGCTTGAAAGATTCAAGAGTGGCGTAGTTTCTTGCATCCTGGCACTGTCAGGTCCGTGCTGGTCGCGCTGCAACAGACAGAGCTAAAGCTACAGTAGAGCCTAGGCTTTGTGTTTTCCTAGCAGGGGAGCCGCTCTCCCTCATCTCTCTGGTCGCAACATCAACAAATCTCATAACCAAGGGAGCAACCGAGCTCACCACGGCTTCGGCCAGGACGATACATATACTAACCAACAGGGACATCATAGCCGGGGATTGTTTTACTGCTTTTGAGTTTGAGCGGGAAGTTGAAAAGATTCGGGCCCATATCTTACAGAACATTCAAGACCTTGACGTTTGACGGACAACGCATAAAGCACCGATACCAGACTTCCTCAACCAACCTCTTCGTGTTTACACACTTCAGAAACTCGAAATGGCTACTCCAGTTCGGACAACTACCATTGACGGTCCCTCAGTTACCGATAGCCCTGGTACCTGGCGTCACCCGCGACTCAACGAGATTACCAGACGTCGTAATGCGACGACCTTCTCCGAGAAGAATGTGCGCCAGATCGCCTACAATGTTATTGCGCTGCTAGGATTCTGGTCTACGCAGCTTCTAGCCAGGCTGAACATTGGCTCTCAAGCGTAAGTTGTTGCCCATTGCCTTTGCGACTTTGTCAGAACTAACTTCGTCATTTAGCGTTCCTGGTTCGTTTAGAATATACTTGAGCTGGACATGGTTCATTCTTCAGCTCATACCGTTTGTCAACATTGGTATCGCGTGTCTGCCGTTGATCCGACCGAAAGACGACCTGTCCGACATTCCTCTTACACCTGCTCAGCGCCAATTGCTGGGTCTGGATCCCTCGTCGGCCGCGCCAACTCCCGACGCCAAGTTCAGCACACCCCCTCGATACTCCCGTACACCTTCCATCGGTGGCTCGGTTGGAAGCCGTGGAAGCTATGGCAGCTCACCCCTCTCTGGTCGAGGCAGTCCTCTTGTTCAAGGATCGACTGGCTCTCCATTGGGCAGCCCTCTTTTCAACAAGAGTGTCAACAGCTTTGGCGGAAGCTTTAACAACAGCTTTAACGGCAGAAGATCATCTTTTGGATCGACAAGCCCTTTCGCTGCTAGCTCTTCTTCAAACGTCTTCTCCGATCCTGCTTCTCCTGGTACCCCTGGTGGTAAGCGTACAAGCGTTGGACTGAACAGCAAGTGGCTGTATGAGAAGGGTCGACGGCCGTCTGGTAACGCCTGGGCCAAATAAATGGTGGCTTTCCAACGAAATGGGGTGCTTGAACAAGCATGTTTGCAAAGCAGCATCGTATGCATTCTGGTCTACTTGGTGAAGGGTTTAGTCTGTTCCGTGTGTACAATTACTGAGCTGAATGAATGACCCAACGTAGATATATACTTGGTGGAGGGTCGGACTGGAGTTATTGGAAACTCTTGAATAAAAACAAATTAATGACTGTTCCTAGTGCGGCCAGGTTTGATATTGAACAGAGATTGAGAGAAGTCTTGATCCGCTGAACAACGGCGTTACCCCTTCATTCATACGTCGGTTTAGTCTTCTGAGGACTAGCTGGAGTGACTTGTGTTAGGATACTGATATTTTCATATCCCGAGCCTCGCATTCAGCTATTTCTTCACTATGAGTCTACTATCTTTGAATCTTGACAACTGGACGACCGACTAAGGCATGGGCCTGGGACTTGACAATGATATCCACTGCCTCCTCCATCGCAAGCAAGCTCAGATGGCTGCGAATGCCATGTTGAGCCACAAACTCCATCATCTCCATTATTTCCTCCATGCTGCAATGAACGATCCCCTTGACTACAATCTCCCTCAACACAAGATTCATGGGATCGAATTTGAATCCGTTATCTGGAAAGCCTGCTGCGACTAACACGCCCCTCGGTTGCAGTCGCTTCGTGGCCCAGTCATTGGCATCGTCGTCGCTGTTGCATACGACAGCAGCTTTGAGGCCGATCTCATCTGTGAAATCTGATATCTTTTGGATCGCTTCTGGATCGTCGTATTTGAGGATGAGGTCTGGTTTGAGATGGGAGGGCACCTCTGATGCGAGCTTCAGTCCAGTTTCATGGTTGTCGATAGCCACAACTCGAAGACCTCGAGCCTTTGCAAATTGAATACCCAACACTCCAAGACCACCTATTCCAACGATGGCTATAGTCTCTCCCGTCCGTACATCTGCTTGATTGATAGCATGCCATACAGTCGCCTGGGACTTCTTGTTAGTATGGTGCAATACCTTGTTGAAAGTTCGGGGACTTACTCCAGCACACATCAAAGGTGCTGCTTGTTCGAAACTCATATCATCAGACAAATGAACCAGTGCACCGTGCCAAGCAGTCATATACTCAGCAAACGCCCCGTCGCGACGAAGGATACCACACATTGTCCTATTATCGCAGAACCTTGCATCAAGAGACCCGATAGTCTGATTTGCCCATTTGCAACCTCCACAACCGCTGCAAGGATCCATGAAGTTTGTAACTCCTACACGGTCTCCCACATGCCATGATTCTGATACTTCAGATCCAAGACTGACTATGGTGCCGGCTGGCTCATGAGAACCGATAAACGGTAATGGTACCTGTGTCAAGCCGTGATGTACCATAATGTCGCTGTGGCAGAAACCAGCGGTAGCCACACGGACGAGAACCTCGCCTGGCTTTGGTGTCGGCACAGGGACATCATCGCAAAGTTTATAGCTCTTGTTGTACTGCGTAGTCGTTATGAGATGACAAACCTCACTCCTTACCCCAAATGGTTCTTACCTCGAATAATCTCAGCGCTCTCATCTTCTCAGGAATAACATATTCGCTTGACATCGCTGCGATAGTGTGGTTATAATATGTTGTCACGAGCGCTTTATCACTATTTAATGTAAAGAGTTGGAATGCTGACAGGTGAAGATAGGAACGTCGTGATCATGTCTCGACAGTCAGTCCTATTTATGTAAGTGATCGACGAAATGGTCATTCGTGCAACCCCAAAACTGATTGGGACAGGAAATCCGAATTATGAGTGAGCCGGAACCTTCATAAAGGGTTTACAAGAGAGACATGACGGCTCGACATGGTTAGTGCTCACTCAGACACATCTTGGCTTTGTGGAAGAGGGGCCTATGCGGCTCAGAAAGACGAGTATTGAGGCACCAATTGTATTTTCAAAGCAAAACGTCAGTTTTCTTACTATTATGATATTCCAACGAAAATATAGAAGTGGTTTCTGTGTTGAAAATCTCACAGATGACATGGTTATATAGCTGCAAACGTTCACAGCTTGGTCAAAAAGCCACTCTTCTCGTTTTCGAAAATGTTGGTCAGTGTTCCGATGTGAG
The DNA here is from genome assembly GCA_030777805.1 of Fusarium sp. MBC 364. Lineage (NCBI taxonomy): Eukaryota > Fungi > Ascomycota > Sordariomycetes > Hypocreales > Nectriaceae > Fusarium > Fusarium sp. MBC 364. Next base: position 7,978 of record JAPFSC010000012.1, read on the forward strand.
GCAGAATCTCAACTGCAAATTCGTCGCCATGTCGCAGAGCATCCTTGGGCGTTCTACCCATTCCAACACCAGCGGGTGTGCCGGTCACGATGACAGTTCCAGGAGGAAGAGTGGTGCCCTGAGACAACCAGCTGATGATCTTGGGGATAGAAAAGATAAGATCACTAAAGACTGGTTAGCATATAAGTATATTTGCTAGTATGGAGGTTACTTACTCAGTTCCGCTCTCCTGATACACCTCACCGTTCTTAAGACCTCTCATATGAAGTTTGGCGGGATCCGGAATCAAAGACTTCAAGACAAGTGTAGGGCCTATGCTTGTGTTAGCTAGGGCTCGTTTCGCAATTAAAATCAACTTACCAAGGGGCAGAGCTCCGTCAAAGCTCTTAGAGAAGGACCACTGAGACTGGTTCAATTGCTGAGTGCGACTAGAAACATCATTGGCAGCAGTGTATCCGAGGACATAGTCCAAAGCCTCAGCTTCAGTAACATTTTTGGCGGTCTTGCCAATGACAACTGCCAGCTCGGCCTCGTAGTCACCAGACTCATCAACCTGGCTCAGCTTGGGGACAATTCCCTTAGCAGGCCAGGGGTCGACAAGAGATGTGCTAGGCTTCCTGTCTTGGTGTCAGTCTGAGTTTTGGGAGGGTACTGAGAGCGACTATACATGAAGATAACAGGAATTGGTGGAGGCTCGAGTCCGCACTCGGCAGCGTGTTTTCTATACTATAATATCGAGTTAGCTCATGCCAGAACCTCAAGAGTTGCATTGCACATACGTTCAAACCAACACATCTCACAGTACCAATCTCGTTCTGCGCAAGAGGAGACAAGACACGATCAATAGTCTCAGTAGCGCCAGTCGATGATCCTGGGGACAGAACGGATGAGCCTGACCAGACATTGACAGCAACCTCTTGACCCTTGCGAAGGGCAGCACCGACATCAATGTCCTTGTCAGCTGGTTGGCCGATGAGGATCTTTGAAGGGCTAGATCTAGGGACAAATCGCACAAGGCCTATTGATGCTTGTTAGCATGATGATTCGATGACAAATCGTGGGAATAGTGACTTGCGCTGGAGAGTAGTTGAAGCCATGTTGTATGTTCTATTAAGGATGATTTGAAATTGATATTCCCGGGGCAGAAAATAGTATAGAGACGAGAGATAGGGGACTGTGCTCTTTATAATAATGGAGTTAAAAGCTACGGTACTCGATACGGCCGGCTTCGGCTTTTATTTATGGCAACCGTACTATGGTAACATCAACAACGTGCGGGAACTGGGGCCGGACCGCGGATACTTACGCGGGGCCGTTCAGTCGGTCTTCTATCGGTTCGGAACGGTGGATTTAACTGCTGGTATTACATAGTACCCAATAAGATAAAGAGATGTACGAGCAAAGACCTGTATATTGTATTGACAAGTCCAATTGCTTTCTTTAACTCCATGATCTACATGCCTAGCTAGATATGATTCGCATCAGGTTGGTCGTCATGCTATGGGATGGAGAGATAAGCAGCTCTCGTACTTAGCAAATTTAACCAACACGCTACCTGAACATCTCGAAGAGCACGTCATAGAAACAAAGCCTACTACTATATGATCTTTCACAACCAATCATATAATACATATAGCAGCTCAAAAATGCAAAAAGATACTGCGCGATCCGGGAATCGAACCCGGGACACTCCTTTTCATCTATTTATCCCACCAATTGGGGGAGGAGAGTTTTACCACTAAACTAATCGCGCTGCTGCTGCTGCCTGTTTGCCAAGAGGATTGAATTGGATACCCAAGTAAGGTAGCGACGGCGAGGTTTCCCCTGGTGTAACGAGACATGTCTAAAGAGGTTCAAACGATGGGATGCTGAGCTTCTTATACTCGTCCAAGTTGATAGGGTCCGCTTGCATGACCTGCTTCAAGGATTATCGTGTGGGGCACATGGACGAACCTTACTGCATTGGTTCTAAACTTTGTCTGCTTACCTGCTGGCATCTAGCTTGTCTCTACCTTGACTTACACTACCTATATAGGAGCTCAATTGATACTTGCCTTGAATGAGGAAGTTGATATTATTCTCATCTGGGATTAGAAGACAACGACCCAGTCAAGGTTCTGGTAGAAGGAGAAGTAGTTTCGAATCGAGTGAGGGGGCAAAATGTGATGATATGACACGCTTGGGTCTTGGTATCAGTCATCGATGATATACCTGAAGAGCATGGAATACGTGAACAACTGTCTCGTATCAGCATGTCGTTGGTCATCCATACTCTGGATTCGGCTTAAATCTATGATGAAATGAGGTTTGACAAGAAGAAAGTGCCTGCAACAGAATTTTGTCCCAGAGTTTCTAGAGTCCTAAAAGTGGAACTCACAGCGGAGCTCCATAGAAGGTAAGCTTGGGTACGTAGTTCTGGTCAACCCGACCCCTCCAACACTTCACCCACCTGAGAGCTGCGACAACTTGCCTCTTGTCTAAGATATTCTACGTCACTCTCTCACATCGCATCGCCATTCCCTAACCGAATTCCGCACCCTTATCGAATACATTCACAATGGCCAGCAAGGTCGACCGCATAGTAGCTCGGCTACAGGCTAAAATCGAAGAGGGCGATTACTACGAGGCTCAGCAACAGACCCGTGTCGCCGCATCCCGCTACATCAAGACCTCCAACTGGCCCGCTGCCATCGATATCCTTTCCAATGTCTCCCAAGCGTTGCTACGTGCCGGGCAGGGTGGTAGCGGAGGTGATCTCTGTGCCATGCTGGTAGACGTCTACAAGCAGGCAGAGCTCAAGCCTGACGCTGATTCCAAAGGCCGACTACTGGCTTGTCTGCGATTATTCCCAGCCGGCGAGCCCACGAGGAAGAAGTTTGTGGGGGAGATTGTTGCGTAAGTGGAATTTTGTCACATAGAGAATGCTCTGCACGGAAATTTCTAACATCAGAACCAGTTGGTCAGCCAAGTTTGGCGAATACCCTGCCGGAGACCCAGAGCTTCACCACGTCGCCGGATCACTCTATGCCGAAGAACACGATACGTACGAGGCCGAGAAACACCTATTATTGGGAACAAAAGACTCTCCTGAGGTTTTGACAAAGATGGAATACTCTTGGTACAAGGAGGGCGAACCTCATCAAGCAGCTCTCTTTGCTGGCCGTGCTGTGCTCCCCTACCTCCTAGTCGGCAACGTGCGAGCCGCCAACACCTGCTACCGCCTCTTCACCAGCTCTCTTTCCAGTGACAACCCGAACCTTGGCGTCCAAGATGTATCCAGCCCAGCTGGTGATATCCGCATCTTCCCAAGCCTCCCCCTCCTCAACTTCATTGGCTTCCTGCTCCTTGCCATTCAGCGTGGCGCACCCGAACTCTATCGCGCTCTGGTGTCCAAGTATGCGACACAAATCAACGAGGTCGGAACATGGGGCGAGGCCCTCGAGATGGTTGGAGAGATGTACTTTGGTCTTTCCAAGCCTCGGCAGAGCAATCCTCTGATGGACATGATGAGCGGATTCTTCGGAGGCGGTGGTGGCCAGCCCGAAAAGCCCAAGCGCAAGCAGGTTACACAACGGCAGGACGCTCCTGCAGCAGAGGGTTTGGACTAGAAGAAAGTCCGTCGGTAAGCTTGGGTGTTAGGTATACTGTATTATCTTGAGAAGAATACATAGATAGCAGGCGTTGTAAGGTAAAATAAAAGACTGGGTTAACCGCGGTGTTGTTCTTCAGGCTCGAACATCCAATTGTCTTCACTGAGGGCTGCTACTTTGGCTCGTAGACTCGCCCTAACAGCTTCAAGCAGTTCTGAACCGTGTCAGTGTGATGTGTGTAAGATGGATGAGAGACGCACCTTCGGGCTGCTCGTTGGCCCCATGCCGATTTAACTGATGATGCTTGACGACTTCTGCGAGCCTTTGTCTCTCTTCTATTAGACGTATAAGCTTTCTCCATCCTATATCTAAGACAAAAGCGGTCATCTCTTACTCTCGGACTCTTGCCTATGATCTAAAGGCAACTCATCCTCATCCTCCATTATTGGTGTCGGCGGATCTCCAAGCTCGATCTCGCCATGCTTATCGCGAACCACGATCTCAGAGGTGTCAGACAAGACATCTACATCCAAATGCAGTGTCTCGGCAGACGTAGATGTAGAACCGGCTGTAGGTCGCCGGGTCAACTGGCTCTGGAACAGATTGCGACGGACGCCAGCAGAAGAAGCACCGTTGCGGGTGCGCGAAACACCGTTCCCGTTTGTAGTTGCCCGTGAGCGATCAGCCATTATATTCAGTATGACGGAAACTTGCGGTGTAAAATCAGTATTTTCTATCCAGAAAGTTGATGTTTACTCAAGATGTTCTATGCCGAGTCAGATGCATAGCCAAGTCACCTATTGTTGACTTTGTTTTGTGGGGATGCGCTGGGGTGTTCTCGTTTTAGTAGTGATCTTAGCCACCAACTTACATATATATATATATATATATA
>JAPFSC010000013.1:0-174024 GCA_030777805.1 Fusarium sp. MBC 364
ACATACGACCATACCTACCAGAAAATACGGGATCCCGTCCGCTCTCCCATAGTCAAGCTGGTAAGGGGCGGATTAGTAGTTGGGTCGGTGACGACCAGCGAATCCCCGCTGTTGTATGTTTTTGCCAAACCTATCTTTTTGCCCCGTTGACTAGTGACTCAATGCGTGAGAGCATGCTGCGGTTGATTAGCGCTTTTGAACTGCTCGTCAACTACACGTGTCATTCTTTGCTTTTTTGGTTGTGTTGAATTGATAGTCAGAGGCTTTACCCGTATCCTGCCTGAACTCATCGAAGTGGGTCAATCGCTTACTACCTACCTAGTAGCAATACTGCTATAAGTGCCTGTACGCTGTATCAACGACTGAGCTACACAGCACGTCACTTATTTTTGCCTCCAAGGCATCTAATTGTTCTTGACGACCAACAATTGTAGTGCAGATCGATATCCACGTGACTCTAGGCATCAGTGCGCGGAGTCACATAAAATGATGTCAGCGTTGTCTTTCAACAATATCGGGTTTTCTTCAAACACAAGATCTATTTATAATGCCTTCATATAGCAGTGAAGAGTTTTATGCAGATTGGCGCCATGCTGTGAAAGAAGACTTCGTTACTTCATCTGATCAGCCTTACCCGTATGCCGACAACGGCCATCGCCAATGGGGTAATGAGCTTCACAAATTCACCTTTGATGAAATGGCACATCGTGGTACCGTGAGTAATGACGGGAAGCATCTAGCCCTGGCGGTCAAGAACGACATTCATGTTGTTGACACCGAAACGTGGGGCACTATTGCTGTTCTCAAGGGACATACTTCAGAGGTCCATGCCGTCGCCTTCAGACCTGACGATAGCAACGTGCTTGTTTCATCTGAAGTGGATTACAACCGCAGCAATATCACCACATACCCTTTGATTATCTTCTGGAACATCGAAGAAGAGCGAGCAAAGTATCCCAAGGATGATGACTCGTATGCAGATGCTGCTCAAGCTGCTGCATCAACTGCAGCCAAGAAGTTGACAAACCATGGGGTCGACCTGACAGATGAAGAGTTAAGAAGCCTCGAGGAAAACCTTCAACCAGTTATCGATCGCGCGGCTGCGAGACACGTAGCAAAACGACATGTTACTGTCGACGGTCGACTGCAAACCAGCTTCCAGGCTCAGATCTTCAGCCCTTCAGGGAAATGGATGATCTATCTGCCTGGAAGAGCACCTAGATCAAACAGAGACGATCCGTGGGATTTGCAGATTATTTCCACTGACACTCTTGAGAAGAAGTTTCTTCTCCAAGGCCACACCGACTCAATCATGTGGACGGGGTGGAGCCCAGACGAGAGCCTCTTTGCTTCCATCTCATGGGACACCACTATTCGTATCTGGGATGCTCACACTGGGGACCAGAAACATTGTTTCACGACTGAAACTCAGAATTGGACAGGCGGCTTTAGTCCTGACATGAGTTACTTTGCGGCAACGAATGGGCAAGGGCACGTGAGAATCTTTTCACTGCCCTCAGGCGAACTGCATTGGATGTATGAAGGTCAAAAAGGTAATGGCTGGAGACGAAGCGTCAACTGGCACCCAAACAACCAATGGCTTGTCGTTGGTGGAGAAAGACTTGGGGAGATTTTTATCCTGGACGTGGTAGAGAAAAAGCAGATACAGAAGAGGGCATTGTCCACAGACGCTTGCACAAGGGACGAGGTGTATCGCGACATGATGAAGAGGATGTTGGTTGCGCAGAAAGTGCAGTTCTTTAACAGCGGCAACAAATTGGCAGTCTGGACGCAGGGTGATAGTAGTATCGAGGTTTATGATATCAAACAGGAAGTGAAATGGAGATTTCCCAGAGGCGGGACAGACGATGGACCGGAGGCGGAGAAATGGAGGGATGAGAATGGGAAAGTCACGAGCAAAGGAGGGCGCGGTATGATCGCATGGGAAGATGGCTCCAAGGATGTGTTGAGAATGGCTAGTCTTGACTTTGACGGTGTTCGTATCTGGGAAGTGCCACTGACTGTTTAGGAGATTGATATGAAGGCCTTGTACACACGATGAGGGCAATACTGATGATCTCAGAGGAAGAACAACGTTGATTGATACGCCGAGGCGAGAGTGACTGACCAGGCGGCAGATACGGAACTCCTGGTAAGACATTGCGCAATTCTTATACAGAATGATAATGTAAATAAGAAAATGCAAAACAAGATTATCTTGGTCAATTTCTTCAACCTGCAGCAGTTTAATTGTGTTGGTGGAGGAGCATGGATTGTGACTGCAGAACACTAGCTCAGGTCTCAACTACGAATCATCTGAGCCATTCCCCTCTTGTATCCGCTTTAGATTAAAGCTTATCAGATGGTGCGAGCTGCGATCACCTGTCATTCCTTGCTATGGAACTTTTGCAAGAGGCTATGCAGTCGGTGGAATTGAACCCCGACCGCATACTACAGGGGCATCAACCACTGGAAGACCAACAAGCAATGCATGCTTACCAACAACTAAACCAACAGCTTTTTGAAGCAGCTTCCTACTTGGGAAATTGATCTCGCTTGTGTTTGAAGATGGGACGCGACTGCATTTAATTGCTTCATCCGCCCAGTTTTCGCATCTGTGAGATTTGCACATCTTGAGGTGTTGGAGCTTTTAGTGCATACTCAAACCTTACAGTGCACGCCACCCCTATAGTTCCAGGCCTAAGATGACTTCTTTCAGCGGGCAGAGCGACTTGCTTGAGCTGAATGAGCCAGGCTTTGACTTTAGTGTTCAATTTGAACAATTGTTCTTCTCTATCATTCCATCAGCTTTCTTCATTGTATTTTCCATATGGCGCTCACTCAGCCAGGCTCGGAAGCCCACTGTGGTTGAAGCTCCCGTGTTCCAGCTCATCAAACTGGTACGACTTTGATGTGCTGCTCCTTGATGCCATCCATACTAACCAAGATCCGACAGACCTCGATCGCGACATACATCTGCCTCGAACTATCGCTGGTCATTCTCGTCGCTCTGGGTACTTTCCAAGCCACTGGCATTTTTATAGTCTCCTCAGTTCTCAAACTTGTTTCGGCTCTATTGATGGCCCTTCTGAGCCTGATTGATCATCGCAAGAGTCTGCGGCCATCTGTTCTGCTCAACAGCTATTTATTCCTGACACTACTATTTGATGCCGTTCAAGCCAGGACATTATTTTTAACTTGGACGATAAAACCAGAATTGACTTACAGCAGTATCTTCACTGCGACCATCGCCCTCAAGCTCGTCATTTTGCTACTTGAAGCTCAGCGAAAGACAAAGTATGTGGTTTGGAACGAAAAGGAGCGAAGTCCGGAGGAAACGAGCGGAATCTTCTCTCTCGGAGTCTTCTTCTGGCTAAACAAGATCTTCATGGAAGGATACCGCAAGGTACTACGACTGGAGGATCTGTTTCCCCTTGATACGTCGCTTCATGGCAAGCTCTTGCACAAGGAGTTCTCTAAGCACATGGACTACTCGAAGCTCAAGGCTAGTAAGATGGGATTAGTCAAGGTATTAATCCGCACGCTGAAGATCCCTCTACTTCTACCGGTTCTTCCACGTTTGGCGCTTCTGGGGTTTACCTTTTGCCAACCGCTTTTTATCGAGAGACTGCTGGCTCACCTGTCCGAACCCAACATCGGCAACAACATCGGATATGGTCTTATTGCTGCGAGTGTTCTGATCTACTCCGGTATTGCGATTTCTTGGGCACTTTGCTGGTAAGTCAATCATGGGGGGGCACTCAAGGCTGCGTTAACGCTAGGTGAACAGGTACTTTCACAACCGACTGCGTACCATGACCCGTTCAATATTGGTCATCGAGACCTACATCAAGGCTACCCAATCTCGCATGGGAGTCAGCGACGATAACGCCGGACTCACCCTCATGAGTACAGACATTGAGCGCATTCACATGGGCCTGATCCCACTCCACGACATCTGGGCTGCAATCATTCAAGTCGCTCTGGCAGGATACATGCTCCACAGCCAACTCGGCATCGTCTTCGTCGCACCAATGGCGGTAGTCGGCGTCTGTGTCGCATGTCTGATGCTGGTCATGAACTTTGCCGGTGACTCGCAAAGAGCGTGGATGAATGGCGTTCAGAAGCGTGTTGGTCTCACGGCTACTGTTATCAGCAGTATGAAGAACATCAAGATGTCTGGTCTTGCTGGTCCAGTTACTGCGTTTGTGCAAAAGCTGAGGGTCGATGAGTTGGCTGCTGGAGCAAAGTTTCGCAAGATCTACATCATTGCAGCGCTTCTTGGCTTTATTCCGCTGTTGCTCAGTCCCCCGTTGACATTGGCGTTCGCTCAGAAGGAGCTGGATGCGACACGGATGTTTACCAGTTTGGCTTACCTGCTGCTTTTGACGACCCCTCTATCGGACATCTTCCAGATGGTTCCTCAGTTGATGTCAGCTGTGGCGTGTTTGGGGCGAATCCAGTCCTTCCTCGAATGTGAGTCCCGTTCTGACTACCGTCGATTTCTCACAGATGCGGCTTTGGAGGAGGCGTCTACCAACAACACAACCCCACCGCCCGCTTCTAACGAGCATGTGCAAAATACCATCACCGTCAGCGGTGGGTCATTTGGGTGGAAGGAAAACGACTTCGCATTGGAAAACGTCAACTTGGACATAGCAAAGTCTTCTCTCACGATAGTTGTTGGGGCAGTAGGCGCAGGCAAGTCAACTCTAAGCAAAGCACTCCTCGGCGAAATCCCTTATCGAAAGGGCAGCGTGTCGCTAGGAACCCGTTCTCCCCACGTTGGGTTTTGCGACCAAACAGCATTTCTCTTCAATGGTACAATCAGAGACAACATTATTGGCTTCTCTTCATTTGATCCTGAACAATACTCTGCAGTCATCAACGCCACGGTACTCGGTTATGACTTTGCAACGCTGGAGCAGGGCGACCAAACCTGCATTGGCTCCGACGGAATCACTTTGTCCGGTGGTCAAAAGCAGCGCGTGTCTCTTGCTCGCGCTTTGTACTTACAGACCGACCTCTTGATTCTTGACGATATCTTCAGTGGCTTAGACGCAGATACTGAGGAGCAGGTATTCCGTCGTGTCTTTGAACCCGGTGGACTTCTGAGACAGCGTGGAACGACCGTTGTTTTGTGCACGCATAGCGTCAGGCATCTGCCGGCCGCTGACCACATCGTAGCATTAGGCAACGGTACGATTGTCGAGCAAGGATCCTTTGCCGAGTTGATGTCGCGTCCGGGGTACGTTCATTCGATCGGTCTAAAGAGCTCTTCCGACAGTGATATTACTTCGGAGAGAAGCGCTTCTGAGGATCGCTCCGAGACTGCGAAGTTCGAAATCGGTGTCGCGCCAGCTCAGAGTGTTCTGTCTGTCACCCCTGATGAAGATGGTTCGCGCCAACATGGTGATCGTAGCGTTTATGGTCATTATACCAAGAGCGTCGGTCCTATCTTTGTAGTCCTCAGCTTGTTCTTTGCTTCGCTCTGGGGGTTCTTTACGAATTTCCCAACGATCTGTGAGTCTGAGATATTTCAAACCAAGAAGCAAAACATGCTAACCGTCTCGATAGGGCTCAAATTCTGGACTGACGATGTGTACTCGAGCACTCCCGCCCATGCTTACGGTTACTACGCCGGTATCTATGCTCTGCTGAACTTGTGCGGTCTTATTTCGCTTCTCCTACTCGGTATCTGCATCTTCATCATCTTCGTAAAAAGAGCTGGAGCGAACCTTCATCACGATGCTCTGCAGACGCTAATTCAGGCACCACTTCGCTTCTTCACAACTACAGACACCGGTGTCGTCACCAATCTGTTTTCACAGGACTTGAACTTGGTCGACACAGAGCTTCCATCAGCGCTTCTGTCTACCTTGTTTTCTGTAGGTCAATCCAAGACTACCCATTGAGGTTTCGTGATTCTAATTTTCTATGACAGGTCGCCCAAGCATTGGGTCAAGCTGCGGTGATGGTGACTTCCTCGCCATTCATCGCCATCAGCTATCCTTTCCTGATTGCACTGCTTTGGGTCGTTCAAAAGTTCTACCTTCGAACATCGCGTCAATTGCGACTGTTGGATCTAGAAACTAAGAGTCCTCTCTAGTAAGTATCATTAATTAATGGTGAGTTTTGGTTAATGTTTGCTAGCACACATTTTCTGGATACGCGCAAGGGTATTGCGACTCTGCGAGCTTTTGGTAAGTAAATTGGCGGCAACCACCATGTCCCGTAAAGTTGATCGCTCCTTCAACAATTAGCATAGTCAAGATGGCCGAGTGGTCTAAGGCGCTGCATTCAAGACTTGGTCTTATCCGGTTACCTGGGTATTCTGCAGTATCGAAAGATTCTTGGGTTCGAATCCCAATCTTGACATTTCAGTTTTGCTTCTTGGGTCTGTTTTCAAGGGCTTATCTCGCTTTCCTTTTTGGGTCAGAGCTAGATAGACAGACAAACATGGATCCTGCCTGTATCGAAAGATAAGATCAATCTCAACTGCTAACACGGTTCATCCAGGCTTCATCACACAAGATATCGAAAAGAATGTGCACCTTGTCGACTCCAGCCAACGCCCAGCATACCTCTTGATCATGATCCAGCAATGGCTCAACCTCGTTCTGAACCTCATTGTCATGGTTATCGCTGCAATTTTGACCACCCTTGCGGTCCGACTCCACTCCAACACTGCTTTCACGGGTGCAGCTTTGGTCACTCTTATGAACTTTGGAGAAAGTCTTTCAGGGATTATTACCTGGTGGACAAAGCTTGAGACCTCAATTGGTGCAGTAGCACGGCTCAAGGCTTTCAATGAAAAGGTGAAGCCTGAGAATAAGGAAGAAGAGGATCGTGTTCCTGATGAGCAATGGCCACCAAATGGTGCACTCACGATTAGGGATGTGTTCGCAAGCTATGAGTAAGTATCAACTTTGCCCTCCGCAGAAGCTTACAGTCATATTTAATTACTTTTTAGTCCTTCAGATACCGATGAGGCGGCAAAGATTGCCCTGCGCAACATCAATCTCGAGATCACACCTGGCGAGAAGGTTGCCATTTGTGGGCGCACTGGTAGCGGTAAATCCAGTCTTGTCGCACTTCTTCTGAAACTACTCGACCCGTTATCCAGCAATGGTGGCGAAGTCATCATTGATGGTATGCCACTCAGTCAGATCGACCGACCAGCCCTCCGGCAACGCATTCTAGCCGTACCTCAAGAAGCTGTGTTTCTGCCTGACGGAACTACGTTCAAGCTAAACTTGGACCCTTTTGATGTCTCGACCTACGAAGAGTGTCAGTCTGTGCTAATCACAGTTGGCTTGTGGCATTTCGTTCATGGACTAGGCGGGCTGGACTCAGGAATGAGTGCCAACTCACTCAGCGCGGGACAACGTCAACTTCTCTCATTGGGTCGGGTACTACTACGACGCCAAGTCAGAGCTCGAAATACAGGTCGTACGTGCAATGCTACAGACAGCGGTATATTGCTTCTGGATGAGGTCAGCTCAAGTGTTGACCATGAGACCGAGCGAGTCATGCAGGAGATCATAAGGACAGAATTCAGGAACTACACAGTGGTGGCAGTCAGCCATCGACTCGATATGATCATGGACTTTGATACAGTCGTTGTCATGGACTCTGGAGAAATTGTTGAAGTGGGTGTTCCTGAGAAGCTGGCAGCAGAGGCTGGAAGTAGGTTTGGTGATTTGGTACGAGCAGGAGGCAAATGAGTAAGGGCATAGCAAGAAATAGACGAGAATTTCTCAAAGTTAATTGATCATTGACGGTATATGTACCAGAAAGTATGATCATCGAGGAGATAAGAGATAAGCTAGTTTAGGTACTTGAAGGCAGTTTGTGAACTACTTATTTTCAGCACCCAGGCCTTGAGTGTATCTACTACCCAAGCTAGGTACCTAGGTAACAGAAGAACTGTCCTATAAGTCTTATGCTGTTAAAATAAAGTAGCATAATTGAACCTTTTAACTGGCATAAGATGACCAAACTATTTCATCCCATGAAAAGTGTAAATATCTACAAAAACCTTATCTGATCGCTGCCAGACTAATATGTTGTGCCCAAACCTTATCTACAGGGCAGGGCAAAAAAAAGGTCATGTGTGGGCAAAGGAGTCATAGTGCCCTTTGAAAAGTGTAAATATCTACAAAAACCTTATCTGATCGCTGCCAGACTAGACCGTTAGTGCTCACAGAAACACCAGTCCATAGCCGGCTCATTTCTTCTGCTAGAGATTTTGTCGTTCTTTCGCTCCTGCATGAGGTTCTCCCGTATCAACTTTGCTTCTTCCAATCCAATTGGATAAGTGACCTCTTCGATGATCATGCTCCTAATCTCGTTCGGAAACGACCTCAGCGGTTCAGTCTCCCTCACCTGATCCAGCCACCAGTCCTTCTGTTGTGGAGCCACATTTCCCGTAGAAATGATTGGAAGTGTCGGATCAACGAGAAACAACGCGACGATCTTGCGATGCCCAGGGCGCGTTTTATCCAGCAACTCAAAAGGTTGGACTTGATGTTGGTATACGTTGGGGAAGAACAAAGCCCGTCCTTCACGGGTGAGGACGCTGCCGATCCTTTGCATCTTGTTTCCTTGTGTGTTTATCGCGAAGATCTGTTCTATTCCCGAATAGTCATTTTGTTCATGCTTAAGATCCTCACTCAAGTGGTCTCCATCTGCCCATGTTCGAAACGCAAGACGCGAATCCGTGACGTTCTCATTATCATAGTAGTATAATGCCGTTGCGCAAATATGCTCATTGAGTTGACCTTCGACATGCCAAGACCCGCCGTCGTACTTCGGTTTCTCAGGCGTCAGATGAATGTTGGCCAACTTGACAATAACCTGGATGTGGGATGCTTCGTCAAAGAAACCTTTAGTCTTGATAGAGCTGGCATCAACTGGATAAGGCTCCGAGGTGACATTTGGACGTATAACTGGATGTGTCTCTCTGAACCATGCGTCTGCGGTTTCGTAAAAGCCGGGCTTGATGCGCGGGTCACTAACGTCCGCGTTGATATTGATGTGCAGATCAACTATCTCCCGTGGGACGTTCTCTAGGTTGCAATCGGCAACACGCCCACGAGGTATTGCGCAATACTCCGCGGTATGGCACTCTCGTTCAACCTTTAAGATCTTCTCAAGTCGATTGAACTTAATGTCTCCCGATGTCGAACGACACACTAGATCCCAGGCAGGTAAAGCCTTCTCAATTAACTCCTCAATGACCGGATACATATCCGCGTGTCTGATAGGGTGAAGATTGTTGATATAACTGATGATTCTTGGCTTATCCCCTGTGATATCAACGTCGCAAGGGAGCCACTGGAACTTAGTCGACAACGCACGTTTTTCTGCCAGGCCTCGACCTGTCATGTCACCACGACACGCTCCGAGTCGGATCAGGCGTGGCCTTGCTGGCCTGAGAACAGTTGAACCCCCGCCGCAAAAGTCGAGACATCGGCTTAGAGGGATATATCTATCAGCATAGATATGTGATTTACCATAAACCAGAGGCCAAAGTGACGGATGAACCAAATCCAATACCTTCTCATCGCTACCTGGGTGCCAATCACGACAATGCTCGGAAACGTCCTCGAGCAATGCTACAGCAGCTTTAAGTTTCCCTGTAAGCTGAGAAGTTAACAGCTTGTCTGATTTGACAGCGCATGCAGAGAAGTCCATCACAGGTATCAAGGAGGTCTCTTCATATAGCCGCGCCTTCATCGCCAATTCGTCAAAGCACTAGAGAACATCAGTCAAACGCATCGATCAGTGAACATGGTATATGCCTACCTTTTTTGTCATGGCCTCTGTAAAGTCAGCATTTCTCTGATAGCTATCCCAAGGTGCCTGAAGAGCCTCTTGCTTCCATTTAGCCACGATAGCTGGATCCAGTGCCTTGATCCACCATTCGGGTTTATTCGTGATGGTTTCCATCAGCTCTAACATGCATACCTCTCGGTTTGTCAACGTTCGCGTGTCCCAGTCTTGGTGGCCGAGTCCCAAAAGAAATGGCGGACGGTTTTTGCGCGTAAGCCCGTGACTTAGTGGAAGGCCGTATCCTGGCAACATCAAGACTCCTTCCTTTTTCTACAACACGCGTCAGCAACCAACATCCATTGTCGCACAACTATGGATCCACGATTACTTACTGGAGGGCCTTCAGTTAACCTCTTGTCCCAAGCTTCCTCGATGCTCGACCAAGGATCCCAATGCTTCGCCCATTTGTCATCCTTATCGAGTGAGACGCCAAAGGACTCGGTATACTCACGCTGGACCTCTTCTAAGCTGGGCAAAGGATCGTCTAATTCGCTGATCCAAGCAAGAAAGGCTCCATGCAGGAATTTCTCACGGTCTGATATTTTATAGAAATCCCAGGGCTTTGTTGTGGTCCCACATAAGCAAAACAGAGGCGATGATGGTGGCTCGCCATCTGACCCATCCTCAGCAAAGGGTGTCTGAGAGGTTGCACATTTGCAACTGAAAGGCGATGAGGGCTCGTCATCGAGCATATCCTCAGCAGATACCATTGGAGAGGATACTGATTTGCGATGGGGCAACATGGTTCCAGATTACAGTGAAGCGGAGGTCGGGGCTCAAAATAACTATAGAAGAAGAATTCGGTTTCTGATCATCTACCCATGCCCCATTCACGGTTTTCCTAAGCGACCCGCGTGATTTTACGAGACGACCCAACCAACAACATACCGTGCACGAGTCAGAAATGGGTCTGTAACGTTCATATTAATCTCACATAAAATGCGACAACGTGAATCATATAGGATTGAAGACATGATGTTACCTTTCATAGTCAAGACATATACGTAGTAAGTGTCAGATAGAAGATGCTGTTGAAGACTCCAAAGTCTGCATCGTGAGTGTTGAGTCATGATCTCAGAGCCAGGAAGAAATCCTGACTCATGGCTCCATCCCTCAAAAGTAGGCAGCAGCTCCGGGGCGGAGTCGGACCAAATGTTGATCCTGAAGACAAGCAAACAGTCAGCACAGAAATCTGACCCACAATCAAGACACCCCAGTTGACCACTCGTTTTTCGAGCATTTATGGGTCTCCTTTCTCTCTTCCTCGCGCGAAGACGAGCGAAGGACGAGACAGTGGAGCGTACAGCGAGATCTCTAATTGGCTGACCAGAGAGCGAGAAAAGAGCGACAACCATTTGGCAATGAAGATGAGTGAGTATGATGAGAGGCAAAGGCATTGTTCACTCGAGATAAATAAATCAAGAATCCTCGCCAAGGATGGAATTGTCTTTGAACAGCATCAACCATTCACAACACATTAAATACACACATTCTAACACATTCTATCCCTTCACACGTCCAAATACACACCCAAAATGGCCACTCATACCATCCGCAAAGTCGTCTACTCTGCCTTTGGCGGTCCTTCCAATGTGAGCGTCGTTACAGCCCAAATAGCTCCTCCTTCAAAATACGAAGTCCAATGCGATGTCATCTACTCTGGCTTTTCCGGCGCCGACATCCAAATGCGAATTGGCACATATCCCATGCAAAAGAGCGCACCATTGACACCAGGCTACTGCTTCATCGGTCGTGTCAGCGCTAACGGACCCAAATCTACCAAATTCCGCCCTGGTCAAGTTGTCGCAGCTCTCACTGTCTACGACTCAGAGGCTCAAAAGATCAACGTTGCTGAAAAGTACTTGATCTCAATTCCTGAACATGTTGATATGCGTCAAGCTCTTGGTGTCATTCTGGACTGGAACACTGCTTATGGCCTGGTTTATCGGGCTACGGATCTGGTCAAGAAGGGTCAGCGCGTTTTCATCCACTCCATTAGTGGGGCTGTTGGTTATGCCACCATGACCCTGTGCTTACTCGAAGGCGCTGAAGTTTATGGCACCGCGTCAGAGCGCAACCACGCTTCGCTGCGCGAGCTTGGAGTGACGCCATTTACATACAATGACAAGAATTGGATGGCTGAGATGAAGCAGCGCGGTGGTGCACACGTTGTCTACGATCCAATTGGCTTTGAACACTATGATGATTCATGGGACATCCTCATCCGGAATGAACCCAGCCGTCTCGTCGGCTTTGGCGGAAACATGAACATTCTCCAGGGCGAGGACGCCAAACCGCGATCGCAGTTCCTCCCGCAAATGAAGCTCTTGGCCAAGAATGGATGTCTCGTCTCGAGAAGAAGCACAAGCTTTTACTACATTGACCGCGACCGTTCGACTTACATGGAGGATCTTTACGCTGTCATGAACATGCTTATTGATGGGAAATTTGTGGTGCCGATTAAGAAGACGTGGGACTTGGAGAACATCAGGGAACCTCATGAGAGCTGGGGTAAAATCCCTGGAGTGGGCTCTTGTTTCGTTCGCGTGGATCCCAACGCTGCTCTTTAAGAAGGACGGCGATGATTTGATTGGTCTAGCGAGCTTAGCGAAAGATTACTTAATCCAGAATCGTACTTCATATCCTACCCTAAAGCAGATTATGTAGAATCTAATCAAGGACTTTTGCAATAACGAGTATATCTATCATCGGGAAAATAGTACTATTTAGGCCCTGTATTGCTTAAGTAATTATACATAAGTTTATATTGTAAGACTTGTACTGGCTGGGGGCTGTTTAAATACCACCTTTTGTGATGTAATGATATTTGAATTGCTACAAGAATTCTGTTGAACTCAGGATTATCGAAAACTAGAAGTGCAGCTCGGAACCGCTTTGTTCCGGATAGATCGTCGACGGACTAGGCTTAGCGCATCATGACGCGAACGCGCTTAACGCGACAGCGCTTAAATTGAAATTGCGTCATACGGTCGCGTCTTGTCCACAGGTTGGGGGTTACTCGCGAGTGCTAAATTTGGGAAGAAATGATAGACATGTTTGAGTACCCATTTGGGACAATCAATCACATGCCTCGTGTGAATATTCCTGCTAATGATGGAGTTCAATCTGGAAATGAACTTGCACGTGATCCTCCGAACAAGAGTGTTGTTCGTTGCGTGCAGTGCTGAGTAGCAGAGCAGAGCTGCCGTTCAAGACAAGCTATTGCTGATATGGAGCGTTGAAGGAACAGGAAGCTTGTGATACTGGGAACTTAGACAGAGTTCAGGTCTGGACAGTATCGTTGTTGCCCAAGTTATGGCCCGTACTACAGCTCGTGGCCCAGAATATGTATCCAGCTAGTAGACGCCGGGACGAGGATGGTGAATAATTTGGCACGGAGGTAGACATTAATCAGAGATCAAACATAAGGAACACAGGTATGCCAACGCGGGAATGTTCACAAAGCATCACGTGTGATGAGTACTTAGTCCTCATCCTTTCCATGAGCAATCTTGAATTCATCTTTACTCTTCTCACCAACCTCAGCAACCAGCTTTGCATCACGCACCTCTTCACTTGTTCTTCTATCTTCCCAACCACGACCCCAAAACTCAGACAAGATGCACGGAATTCTTATCGATGTTTACGAGTGTGCCCACTGTGGTAACATCACTCAACCTATCATCCTGGCTGACCCCCTCTCGGACGACGTCTGCCCCGGTATGTTTCTTCTCTTCAAGTATCACCCTGGAGATTGCAAGATGTGCCCCATAAGCCCCAACAGCGATATTTCTATCGACCTTCTTACTGATATCGAGTCTCTTTTTGATCTTGAGCCTCTTGCTGACTTTGATTCACTTGATGGTCTCGAGTATGTTTTCGATTTTGAGTTCGTCGATGACTCTGAGTCTCTCGATGATTTTAATTCCCCTGACGATACCGAGTATGTTGGTGGTCTTGAATTCCTTCTGGATTTTGACTCTCTTGACTCTGTCTCTCTTGAAGATCTTGAGTCTCATGTTGCTTTGGGCCTTTGCTTTATTTTGGGCATCGTCCTGATCTCGACACGACTTCTGCTCTTTTCCATTTTCTTGACCTGGGGTCTCCTGTTGCTTTGGGGCCTCCTGTTCAGCTTGGCTCTTCTTTTGAAGCAGTCCTAGGTATAGACAGACTCTGATCTTAACCTTTCAGTCGATCCAGACTTTTCAGTCTCAACGAACGCGGAGTAGACGACGAGCAGTAACAGAAAAGAACGAAAAACACAAAAACAAGGAAAGTATAAAGAAAAAACGAAATTCAGCCCCCCACCTCCCAGAAAGTAGGTAAAATTGGACCTTCGCTGACAGAGGATTGTGAAGTTGGGGTATAAAGAGAAACAGAGACGAGACGCAAAGTTGGTAGTAGCTTAGGAATTCATTAGCAGAACCAGCTAGATAGTAAATAAATTATATTTGTAAAACTCTGAACCCTTCACACTACAGGAATCTTGCAGCAATAGTGACCATGTTTTCACCAGCAACTGGGAAGTATACCTTTCGAAGAACAGAGCACACTAACGCTAGAGGGACAATAGGCTTTTCCAAAAGAAGAGGCAAAAAGGAATTGACGAACACGTTCGTTGTTTATCGAAATGCATGCCACGTCAAGGGATCGAACCTTGGACCTTGTCATTACTAGTGACACGCTCTACCACTGAGCCAACGCGGCGTGTTCTGATTGGTTGAGAGCGAGCGAGCAAAATGCGAGTCATACAATTTGCAGAGAGAAGAACCTGTAAGTATAACCCTGACACAATTGTATGCTGGAGGCTGAACACAAGGCATATAACCACCTTCAACCCTTTGATCTGGTGTCTCCTTGTCGCTGGCCTTTGCACGGGTATGAGATAGATGATCAAGCTCTTCTACTAAACTTAGGAATGTTCTCTTGTATTTCTTCCTCTAAGATCAGGTCTTTCCCGCCAACTCAAGAGACATTATGCGTGCAAAATAATATGGCTGGTCTATCAGTGATTGTATTATGTTGCATCTTCGTACCCAGGGGGCTGATTGTGACATTGTGACGGAGCTCGCAGGGCAGTACGGTATGTTGGTACTCTACTGAGCTCTAGCAACTCGTCCGAATCAGTGGAAACTGACTCGGACGAGCTGCGCGATGGGCTGGCTTGATTGTTGTTTATCCGGCCTGGTTCGAGACGAGTCCTGTTTTGTGCTGTGCGTATATCCATAGAGTCTGGCTGTGTGTTCTGAACAGGTGCTTGCAAAGTCTGAAGTGTACTGTAGAGCTGGTCAAGAACATGATCGCCATACAAAGGCGGCCCAATAAAGTCACTCTCTTGGTTCACTGTGCTAGGCGACTGATTGGTCATATTTCCGTGGTTATCGAGGTTGACCAATGGCGATATGAAGATGTAGATAGGAATGCCCATATCAAGCTGTGAAGTCAGTTTCAGAAGGCTTTTAAAAGGAACAGAGGGGACTCACATGTGAAACGTGCCCATCTTGATTCTGAATGGGAATATGTAACTTGAGCTTATGATAGATCTTTATCCCATGGGCGTCAATATCCTGGGAACACTCCGCAAGCGTCTTAGGAAGCTCTAGTGCTTGTTTAATGACCCAACCTTCTTGATTCGTCTCTTCGATATTATCCTGCCAGTATTGCTCTGTCGTAACATCCATGTCCCAATGAGTTACTTCGCGCTGGCTTTTGTGTTCTCGCGTGTAGACGTAGTGCCTACTATGCATACTGAATTCATGAAATTCAACCAATTTCACCGTAATCCGTTGCAGGTCGATACCTTTGGCAAGCGGCGCAAGGCGTATTTCCAAAGGCACAGAGCCACCGAAAGTAACCGCTTTACTTGGGATCGATATCGAGTAGTCCACTTTGTTAACCCAAGTTTGCTCTACGCTCACGCTGTGCATGAACTCAAGAGCAGTCGGGGCTAACGTGCGGATGATTCGGAGCCTTTTGGTGCAGCTGATATGCCGAGCTAGCTTGCCCCTGTTGATAGTCGCCCGTAGTGTGTAAGTAATACCCGCGTCTGAAACGCCTTCGAGACTTTCTGGTGTGTCGCCTGGTAGGACGAGTTCAAAAGGCCACTCATAATTACCAACTGATAGGCTCATGCCTTTACCTCTAGCCCCTACGAGTGAAGGCCATTTGTGCTTGAAGATGTTGGTATTTTGTGCTACACCAGGATCTGTCAACCACCTTGTTGTCTTGTTAGCCTAGCATGGTTCCAGTAGGGGGAGAAAGGGCTCAAGAGTGGAGGAAAACTCACGAATGACGAACTGTCCCATCCAAGCGGACTCTGACGTCTTCGAGTTTGAGAGGCGACTGTAAGCAAAGAACTACGACCCCCTTGACAACTTGATCTGAAGATTCGTACTGATTGCCCCAGAAGACAACAAAATCTCGTTCAAGTCTGTTCCACGCCGTTAGACTCAATGGTTCAGCGAAATAGGTACGAGATGTAAGAGATACCTGATATCAAATAAAGCATATGGCGCTGACATCTTGTTATGGCGAGGAAGAACTCAAAGGGTGGATATCATGGGGGAAGACATGGCGTTGACTCAGATCTAGCGGTGTAGACAGGGCGAGGTGGAAAACCATCCATAATTAAACGATAATATAGCATCATGATACGATAAGATCCGTCATGATAAGTGCATGTGGCCTAAAAATACAGATTTCTGTTGGGAAGGTCTGGATTCAGCCCAATACCTCGGCTTACGTGTGGGTCGATAGTTACACCTGGTTTCGGTCATGAGCTGATGTCAGTCTGATTCAGTGTGGCTCTCGGAATTGCCGGCATGGGAGATGAAAAAGACGAGGAAAAAAATCTCGTGAATGGCCACATGGTACGGTACTTGTGCTTGGTTGGGGCGGTCTTATCGCCGAGCACTTTTGCATGTGATTAGCCGAAACTGCATCCACTGAAATTCTCACAAAAGAGGCTAAATACCAAGGATATCGTCAGGAATCTTAATTTGATACCATGTATGAGTGCCTAATCAATATGATATGTCTTCGTGGAGTAGTTGTAGAAATTGCTGGTTGCCCTGAAACCAGTCGCCGATGCTGGATAATCCATCCCGTCCCCCATCGAACATAACCTCTCCAGCTCTCCCATCTGGCAAATTGTTTATTCCGAGATCTTCCATAGTCATATCACCAGAGCTCGACACTGTTGAGCTGCTGTGCGCCGAGGTTGGGCTTAACTGGACACAGAGGTGTGCAGCCTGACTGAGCAATTCGTATAGTCGATATGGATGAGTCGCTCCCTTACTATTGACGTTGTCAGACTTGAATGAAGCAGCAAATCTGTCCAGTCGGTCTAAATCGTCTGTGTTTGCCTGGCGTATCGAATTCTCGAAAACGATGCTGAATGGGAAGAAAGGTGTATGTAAGATAGCCCTTCATGGTAATGTTAGCACAAGGACTATTATTCTGAGCAGCGTACATACCAGCTGATGTATCTCTTGATCAGTAAAGGGTCTTTACACCCATTGACAAGTTTCATGCACTGCTCGTGTAAGTCCAACGTATTGCGCGCAACAGTGACGCATCTGTCCATAGCGCTCGGGTCTGTAGAACTGGGAATTGCTTTGAGAATCATCCCCATCAAGGATGACTGGCATACTAGGTCGCAGTGTAGGTAGATGACCCTAGCAGGGTCCTCATCAATGCCACTGTTGCGATTCAATGCCTCCTGGAAATACTGTGTCAGATAGTTCATACTCTCACATGGGTCATTCTTACCGCGACATCTGCCTGACTTTCGTCTATGATCGCTTGGACCTGCTGCGCAAGAACTTGGGCAGCCTCTCCGCGCGCATCATCCTTTGAAACAAGTCCTGCTGGACTATATAATTGGTTGTATACCTTTCCTTGGATACGTCCAAGCCGGATAGCTCTATGCTGGTTCGGCTCAATGGGTAAGGTGATATCAGAATCTCTGATACCAGAGCACCGACCTAACCGTAGTGACAAACTATTCTCATAGGTGTATACCGCCCAGAATAATTGAGTCTGTATATCCTTGTCGCCTCCCGAGTATCTATCGGCTCGATGATAGCCCAGTGTCTGACAAGATGTCATTGCATTCGAGATCAGTATCCAGGCATGTGATACTCTGCCCTCCTCAACCATATACAAAGACTGCAAGAATTAGTTCTTTTCGGACATTATGGATTGGAAAGGCTTACTCCCAGAGTCAATGCAGTGACGACCTCGATGGATGGTGTCAATAGCAGAGGTAAATTTCCAACAAGTTTACCGACAAGTGATCGGTGATGCTGACAGTAGCTTCTGTATCTCATATCTCCATGAACGACACTGTACTCGGCGGAAACATATGCTATGAAGCTATTTGCGATGATATTTTCTGGAAGGCTTGGTTCTCCAACACCGAAGCACACTTTGGTGCAGATGTCTAGGAGTTTATCGAGAGGGAGAAACCGGCAGATCCAGGAGATTCGGAAGTCGGAAGAATGTTCTGAAGGAGTATTAGCACTCAATCGACAGAAACCTTCTCAACAACATACCCTTTGCCCACCGCAAAATCCCGAGAACTGCCTCCAAATTTGGTACTGATGGGGTTTCTTCTAGGTCATTGACCGTAAGCTCTGGCGAGGCCGGTTTTCTTGCCGACTGAGGGTTCTCTAAAGCATCAACAAGGCTATTCAATGAAGTAATAGTGTCAACCCATTCAGAGTTAGGATAAGCTGAGGTACCCTCCTGAACAATGGACTTTATGAAATTGATGATGTGTGAAGAATGATCCCACTGTCGCAGGGGAACACTCCGAGGTACGTCCCGATTCTTTGGGTGTTCATCACCTTTCTTTTGGAGCGCTGGGACAGAACGATGCTCTTCCGATGATGGTATGACTGCTGTGCGACTCAAGTCAAGATTCGCCAACAGGGACTTGATGTCGCTAACATCGCGAGAAATAGCGTCGATCTTTTCTCCGCTACCGAAGGTCGTCAATAAGAGACGTCATGGAATGGACAAGGCATGAGTTACTAGTTGTCAGATATATGGACACGCTGCCGAACGGCTGATGTTCTAGGTGCGATCCTGCTATAGTTGCAGTCGACACGGGCGGATCGGCAGTTGGAGCAGGGAATTCCTCCATCGCAACGGATCTACAGAAGACATTTGTCAGAATAGATTGAAGAGTAATATTCCAAGTGATAGACAATACCTTTCTCGCTCGACATTGATCACACTGGTAAGCGGATTAGCTAATGTCCCGAGCTATCGGAAATGTAAGCGACTATACCGATCGTCGAATTATTGATGGCTTATTCGTAGTCTTTTCGTTGTTCGGAGACGCGCGGTTTTCCATAGTGGGATGTTTTGGTATTGAACAGTTCAAGTTTGTCATCACAAAGTGAATTATGCAGACCAAAAGGGGAGAAGTGACATGACAAAGCCATCGGAACAGCGCGGAAATCCGTGCGAATCCGTAGGTGGATCAGGGATTAACCAATGAGCACCACGGATCCTCTGCGTTGAAGTCACAAGGATGACTGCTACATGAAAGATGGGAAAGGGAATGGGAATGAAGTAAGTATAAGTAGTACTTCCCATCTGAATTCAATAGATAGAACCAACAGCACAAACAATTACAATAACTTCACTCTACCCTTTCTCATCATGCCTCAAAACATCCTCATCACAGGAGCCGCTGGCTACATGTAAGTGGGCCACCTACAACTTCGTCTCCCGTTACTGACATATCTGAAGTGGTGGCTCAATCATTGCTGATATCCTCTCACGAAAAGATGAGACTCTAAAGGCCGCCAATTTGTTCGCGGCTGTTCGAAGCCAAGACCAGGTTGACAAGATAGCCAAAATCGGAGTTCAAACCATTCAGCTCGATTTGACCGACAAGTTGGCTGTTGAAGAAGCCGTTACCAAGAATGAGAGTAAGTGTTTCCATATAGTCTCAGCTTGTTATGTTAACAAGATACAGTCGATCTCGTCGTTCACACAGCGAGTGGCATGCACCCCGCTATAACCTCAAACTTACTCAGTGCTTTAGGAAGACGTCGTCAGGCCAATGGTTCCAAGACGTACTTGATTCATGTATGTTTAGCCCCTTTGTCATGTGGACCCGAATAACATCCAGAAAGTCATCCATTGCAACTATGTTCACCAAGGAAGGTGGCTGGCCTTACGGCGAAATCAAGGACAGCGATCCCATCTTGGCCAAGGAAAAGGAGATTGGGTTTGATAACCCTGTACGAGCAGTATGTCGCTCCCAAGAGAGAGAGACATGGTAGGCATGCTGACAAAGAAAATAGGTCAACAGGGTTCTTGCCGAAGAGGGCAAAGCGCAGGGCGTAGAGACGTTCAACGTTGCTGTTCCCATGACTTGTGAGCATCTGTCGCAACCTCAGGCCGATTGACCAGGCTGACTCTGTTGCAGATGGCCGTGGCACCGGAGAGTGTAGGAAGCTCTCAGTAAACAATCCGGCCATGATTCGAACAAGCATCAAACTCAAGACAGTCCATAAGTTCGATAAAAACGGAGTGAGTATACCCTCCCACGGTGCCTCATTGAACAGATTCTGACCTGTATGCAGCACTTTGGTACTGTCCATATCTCCGATCTGACTGACATCTACGTCCGACTCGTTAGCAAAATTCTCAAGGATGAGCCCATCGCTGTCGGTCACGATCGCTATTTCTTCGCAATCGCCCACAAGGCACACTGGTGGAATATGATGGATAAGGTTGCCGAAGGGCTTTACTCTCGCGGCCTTGTGACGGACCCAGAGGTCAAGCTTTGGTCAGATTATGAAACAGCAGCTGATAGTCTTGGCTTTCCACGAGCGTACGTTGGAGCCATGACCACGCATGGGTGAGTGCACTTCGAAGCAGGGATGGTGCTATTACTGACAAGCCAAAGCGGCCAACTTATTCCCACCAATGTGTACGAGTTGGGTTGGAAGCCAAAGTGGGACTCCGAAGAGAAGTTTCTCAACAAGATTGATGGTGAGATCACGGATGTTCAAGAGTTGGATACTGTCAAGATGTCTCTTTTTGACAGTCTTGTTGCGGAGCAGTCCAAGTAAACTCGATTCTCGTAAGCTGGAGCTTGGTGATAGCATCATATACACTCGCTAAATAGAACAAAAGCCACTCTTGGCACATCGATACTCCTTCCAGAACAAATAGGGCTGCAAGACCACGTTTCTATCCGTTTTCGTCTCTTTATATCACATGAGTTTATGTCATTGTGACCAGCACTTGACAACGTCTTCTCAGACCGCCACTTTCAAGGTCAATTGACGTAGAAATAACCTTCTCTGACGTCCCAGAAGATAAAAATGGGGTGAAGATCTCTTGCCGATCACGGGGAATGAGGTATGTGAAGAAATACGTCACTGCAACCTGTCAATCGGATCGGTGGGTATCGCGGCTTGGGGTCTGAGTGGGCATCACCACCAACCTTGGCCATGGCGGCGCCAGGAAAACTCTTGCAATCGAGTCAAACCTTTCACTACGCTTTATGAGTACATGCTCGGCATATTCCGTTTTACTCGAGCAACAGAAGAGGCCTCTCAATTTCTCATCTTGATGGGAGCTTATCCAGACAACAAAGACTTGGCCCGTGTTCTCGCCCGTGGATCGGGTTCCTGCATTATGCAGGTGAAGACACTAAATCGATGTCGAGATCGCCGCAGACTTCTTTAGCCTATGTCAATGAGGAAAAGCTTCAGGCCATAGTGAGGGGACCAGACCAGGGACGATCCGAGACCCTCTCCTGTCAAACCCTATCTCTCCCAAAGCGGCCATACACCCCTGCACTCAGGAATGCGAATGTCGTCTAGCAAAACCCTATCAGACAGCTTCGCCCTGGCTAGCAATTTGTTGAAGAGCAAACTGATTTGCATTTTGATAGAAGTGAGGGTCGGGCTCGCCACAAAGTGGACGCCATCGCATTCCAGTCTCAGATCGTGGGGACCGCATCCAACTTAGTGCCATCGTGGAATGAAGCAATAAGACATGGACGCATCCATTTCTGTTGCTTGCGATCAAATATCTGTCTCACCTTGTCTCTCATTTTTTGGTGTAGATACCTTGCACGCTCATTATTGACCATGACTCTAACAAAGGCCTTCCCACCGCCTCCCGGGCAGACGGTGCTGGTACGTTCACGTCTTATCGTTCTGGTATGTCTGCTAACATGTGAGACAGGCCGTGACATTCAGCCTTATCGCCTTCGCGGCTGCGATTATCGGATTCAGGATTTACCACCGATTGAGGGTACAGAAACAAAGACTGGTTGCAAGCGACTATTTCATGATTCTAGCTTTATGTGGTGCCCTTGCATGCTCTGCTTTCGATGTCATCTTTTGGATGCGCGATGTCCTCCGACCGCGAATGAGTGTTGGATTCGAGAATTACAACCCGGGTGAAGAGCTTGTAGAATACATCTACAAGGTGAGACATCCAGGAAACAACCAAGTGAGCACAGACTGACAATGATCTACAGTTGTCTTGGGCTAGCGAAATTCCTTTCTACGCGACGGTTTATCTTTCCAAGGCAATTCTATTAGCATTGTACTTCCAAATCTTTCCCACCTTTATGGGGCGTCGCCGCCGAGCGCTCTGGGCTACCGTCTTTTATTGCGGCTTGGCTTATACAGTCACTTTGTGCATGCAGCTCTTCTCTTGTATGCCGCTTGAACGACACTGGTATGTTTGACAAGAAAATGTCTCACTTCGACAAATTTACTGACTGTTGTAGGGTTATCACCCGACCTCTCACTCCTTGTGACTGGAGATGGCAGGGCGTCGTCTTCCAGGTCTCATGGGCCCTGGCCTTCTTGGGCAGTCTTCTCAGTACGTTCAAAGCATCACTTTCCTGTCATCACTCACTGACACAACGTCTAGTCCTCATTCTGCCGTTCATGGTTATACACGATCTTGACTTGACCAAGCGGGCCAAGACGTGCTTGTATATTGTATCCTTGGTCGGCCTTCTTGATATCGCCATCTCTCTCATCCGTTTCCTCAACGTTGAGCTCGGTGACGGAAGCGAATTCCGATCTTTCAGCACAATTGGTAAGCACCCTACGTGATGTCTCAATACCTCCTCTAACCTCAAACAGAACTCTGGAGTGCTCTCGACGTCAATATCGGCCTCATCACCGCCTGTCTCCCCGCCCTCCGTATCCTTCTCGGCCGCACTAGAAGACCTGACAACTACACCTTCGACGAAGCTAAGACGGCCCGCTCCTCCCGCGCCATGGAGCACCGAGAGCTTGAAGAAGTCGAGGACTCAACCTACTTGGGTGTCAAGAATAGTGCTGGCCCCTCACGCTCCAACCGAGCTTCCATGTACAGCGACAATGGCGCTTTGACACCTATTAAGATGCTCGAGCCCAAGCCTGAACCCAGGAGGGAGCGTAAGCCAAAGCCCCCTGGACCTGCTTGGAAGGACTACGCGGAGGAGGATAGCGATCTTGAGCTTGAGAACATCAACGTTGAGGCTCTGAACAGAGACCAGGCCCAGTCGTACTGGTCGGTCCCTTAGATTTTCTTTTGTCAGAAATACTCATGTATCAATATATCTTATCACAAAGCGTTGCAATTTCATAGAAGAGATAGTTTGCTAAACATCCATCACTTTCACAATATGTTATACGCTGGTACTCGAATGCGAATAAGTAATTCTAATGTTGTTCACTCCGATATGGCTTGACCACAGGAAGTGCGACGATCCTTTCCCCATGCATTCCCAGCCTTTGAGAAGAATGTGCCGTCACCACAAAATCCCTAACCGTCTTTCCCGATCTCTCTGCCAGGCACTCAATTTCGGAAAGGGAATAACGCATGTCAATTGGCCGGTTGCAGCAGAATGGTTGAGACCTATAATTCAATGTTTGTTACAATCGCCGACCTTTGCCTTTTGCGTCTGGAGTTTACCAACATGCTGGAAGTTGAACATGTTCTGGAACAAGATTTCCTTGCGCCCAAGTTGTTGACAATTGCCGAGTTATTTTGTACTGCTCTTGAGCCCCAATGGCTTGAAGACAGTATCACAGCCGCTTAGTGACTATCTCTCTAACCTTGCTCAAATCCAGCGCCTCCACTGTCCGTCCCTTATACCCAGTCATTGTCTCTGCCATACACAGAACATTATAAATCGCTTCCTCAGTTGCATCGGCAACGGCCTCAAACACACCATTGATCGATTCGTTCTCCACAGTCTCAACGCTGACGGAGGAAGGCTTGTAAGGATCCAAGCCATCGTTAAAGCCTTGCATAGGGATCTTGGCAGCTGTAGAGAAAGCCAGGAAGATATCACCTGAGCCATTGCTTCCGTACCCACCGACACGCGAAAGTCCGACTGTCGCACGCTTTGCTAATCTTTCAAGTTGGACTGGGAGGAGGGGAATGTCCGTCGCGACGACGATGATAATGCTGCCATCGGCCAGTGGTCCATGGACCCCAGAAGCAGCTGTTTTGGCATCCTCTGACAAGATCCGCCCAACAGGAACACCACCAATCCGAAGGTCTTCCTTTTTGCCATAGTTGGCTTGGACAAGCACTCCGACAGTGTAGTCCTTGGAATTGCCATCCGCATCCACTCCAGGAACAATTCGACTGCTTGATCCTGTTCCTCCCTTGAACCTGTGGCATATCATACCCGTGCCACCACCAGTACAGCCTTCAGGCACAGCATCCGCTGAAGCCTTGAGAATGCCCTGAACAACATGTTCGGGAGTCACCGCAAAGCGACTTTGCTTGTTCAAGTATCCATCATAAGTCTCTGTGATGACTGGAAAGGTAAAGAGGTCCATATCCTCATGAGAAGTTGAAGCATAACGTATGACATAATCATACACGCCTCTGAAGGCCTCCCCGATAGATGAATTCGTCGTCAAGATAATCGGTGAGGTCAAAATGCCAGTTTCATCAATCCAGTGAGACCCTGTCATTTCTCCAGCGCCGTTGAACTTGAAGATAGCTGCATGGCATGTGTATTTATACCAATCGGCTCTCGGTAAGATTGTGGTCACACCGGTATTTACGTCCTGATCAGGCTGTATTGATTCTGTGTGCACAAGAACGCCTGGGACGTCGGTAATGGAGTTGAGACGGCCTGGTTTCCAATTACCCAAGAATAACTCAGGTAAAAGCTCGCGGACGCGAAGGCGCTTTCGAGATTCTTCCATTCTTGTTGTCTTAAGATAGGTGATGGTCCGAATCAGAAGTATGTAATAACAGAGAACAAGGACAGGGAAGCTTGACAGTCAGCAGTCTTATGTAGACACATCTCACCTTAGATTTTCGCATTTCGAAAAAGTTCCCCGCATCTCGGGAAACTCCTTCGGGTCTGTCGTCTGACAGGCGCTCCGTAAGTTGATGAGTTCTGTCAACATCGCACTACAAAGAGCACGGCGAAATGTGCCCCCAGAAATACCATAATACCATCAAGAATACTGATGTTCACATTGACACCTCGTTGTGAACAAGCCATGTGTTAAAAGCACGCGAGTCAATGTGCTTCAATGTGACTTCTTATTTTGACGTTGGCGTGGTGCTGCTGTGGACTGAACATGAAAGCGTCAGATCAGTCGAACGAAGGAAGTTTCTTTGGTAATATTCGTGGATTAGACGTCCAATATACTTTTGGTGTTGTTTCCGCATCTCTATAGGTTAAGAAAATCCAAGCGCTATCTTGAATACTTCTGGTTCCACCCAAAACATGGGGTAGTTGAAGTACTATAGATACGAGGCTTCCTTGCGTATCGCAGCATCTGACCTCCATCAACAAAGTCAAATGTTGTGGCGTTTGGTTTCAATAAGATCTTTACAAGATCCTACTGAAAATGTCAAGATTATACGTCAGAGTATACAATCTTTAGCCAGTCTTATTCATCGTCAATCTTAAGTCCTAGAATAAATCAGAACATACTTGATACATAGATAGCACCTTCAAGCAACCTAGGCACCTTAACCAATTGATGGACTTAAAGCACGCGTGCGGATCGAGTCCGAGCGCTGCCAAGACTGTCATCGGAGTAGCTCCTGATGAATGAAGATCTGATATCCGTAATCTGACTGACGGGCAGGGATAGCTACTGGACCCATAGGCACTACTCCATGTCATGAGACCGCGTTATACTGACACTGACGCGTTTTCTTGCCATACGCGCTGGCTAAATATTCTTCCTGGTTGGCCTAGAATTTATATCCACCGAGCGTAGTCTAGAAACGTGATTCTACATTGTCTCTGGGAGGAATACACTCTGGAGCGCTTTATGGTTTGTGTCCAGATGAACAATTAAAGGGACACACGAGCAACTAATGAAAGCAATGAGAGCCCTGAAACAAACATGACATAACATGATGATGGGACTAGGGTACCTGCCTTATTTGGAAATAATACTACGAACTGTTGAGTGGATCGGAGCATGGACAGCTTTGACATTGCCGATGACAACCAAAATATCGATCTGTCGACCCTTGACCGATGGCAACGCAGTTCATGACAGGGACGGCAACACCTTTCCCGAGGCTTAGGGTTCATAACCTCACCAGAGCCTGGTGGTCAAATCAGAGTTAGTTGATACAAACATCGAGGCAAGGATGCTGTTGCAATGCCATCTCAACTCGCAAGACAAGCTCCGTTTGTCGATGAAGTCGAAAGAGACAAGACTTGGCATTTTGTGTCGGAGCAAAGCGGCCGAGACATGACATTTGTTCACAGTGCACACGTCACCAGAGCTCTCGTTGAGTGACGCCATCTACAAGCTGATTCGCCGACTGCTACCGATGAGGCGCGATACCGTGCGGTGTGGCCTGAATAAAAAGGCAGCAGAGTCAGCTTGCTTTGCTTCGAGAATATGACGGAAAGGCGCGGTGCGTATGCCAATGCGTACAATGGAGCAAGGTGAGATGATCTCGGTAGATCAGGAGATAGCGGTGATATCAGAAGGGTGGAATGTCATTATGTCGTCGGGAGAGGCGTGATGGTGACATTCGACATGTGGGTTAGGGTAAAAGAGTTTGAACTGCAATAACCTCATTTGACATGTTTCGAACACCTTGACTCACCGGGGTCAATTAAATACTTTTTCGACATGATCTGAATCCACTGGACCGTCTCTCCTTAAAGGTAAACGAGCCGTGGTTGAGAAAATAACACGGCAACACTTCACGCCAACATCACCAAGACCTGACGTAGTATTCTGTCTAGCTGTCAAACTAATCCCTGAAACTGACGTCATTCGTCAAACTTCCTTGGAAGCTTGCATAACCAGTCCATTCATCGGGACAGCCCCGAACCCATTGATTGGCTACGGCCCAAACAGCCTGCCGGAAGACATCATTACCGCTGAGCTTAATATAGACGGCTTGGTTCCTCAGTTGCTGCTGTGCGAGGCCGCCATTAGTTACTCATCTCACCTGCAAAAAATCTCTAACCATGCCGCTTCCAAATCACATGGTTTGCTGAGACGATTCTTCGGTTTGGCTATGGAACCTCAAGGGTCGAAGAAACTGGTTCCCATATTGCCCGCCCAACAAATTCCGGACCCGAACCGACAAGATGGCCGTGCTACCTCTGAGTCTTCGGTGACAGGCCAAGGTCAGAGGGTGAGGAGCAAGAGGAACTTGGTCGCTGTAGCCTGCGAGGGGTGCCGGCGCAAGAAGGCCAAGGTACGTTCACAACCTTATTCACCTACACTTCGACCAAGCTAAAGCCTTCATTCAAGTGTGATGGCAAAAAGCCTACATGTAGCCGATGCTCTTCCAAAATGGAGTCGTGTTCATACGAGTCCCCACCTGTCCCCGTCGCAGTCAAGAAAAAATGCGACACTTTGATGATGGAGAACCAACAATACCGAGAACTATACAACGCCATACACGAAAGACCAGACCGCGAAGCACAGGAGATTTTCAATCGCATCAGAGCGTCCAATGAACCATTTAGTGTGCTAGAGGCTATTAAAGAAGCCGAGGTACTGCTGCCAGACCATGCCAACAGCCAGAGTGACGGGACACGGCAGGGAAGCATCCCAAGTTTACACCATGCGAGTTCTAGCCGGACTCAGGACAGTGATCGTTCATGAAAGATCATGATGATTGATATGAAATTCGTTGCGATATGGGGAATTGTTCGATGCCCCCAATGTTTGTTAGAGCCAGAGATGCCGATGGCTTGAGACCAGGGGACGCTTTAACGATATTCTAACGGATTCTTTTACTGGTAAATGCCATTCATGCAATGTGTAGGTTATATGCTGACGCCGCTAGGAGAAACCTGAAGGATGTAAAAACCAGACTTAACCAAATGCCTTACGATATCTCGACCAAGATTTGATTAGAGGGATCTCAGCAAGCACGAACGACCAGACTGATGGACGCGAATAGTAGAGATGTCTGCCTCGTTCAGAGATATTCATCATTGATCTCTAACCATGTAGCCATGAGATATCACGACTTAATGACCTGAGAATATAATTGAAAAAGATGATACCAACCGCCATCTTCCACCACCTCACCATTCATCGGTCCTCCAGGGAGGTATGGACAAACAGAACATAACTACCTCCCCTGACCGGCTACAGGATGCTGGTAGAAATTCACCCAAGATAGGCATCGAGCTACATGAAGGCATCGCCTGAGATGAATGAATCACCACTCCCAAGAATCTCGTTATGTTTGGAGGGCCAACAATGACAGAGCCTTCATTTCTCGGCTTCTACATATCAACTTTGAATCTTCATGATGGGGTTGTATGACTCTATCCGTTCCACTTTGCAAAATTCATGTTAAAGCATTTGTATTCAATTTTTGTCTTAATCTTTGACTAGGTCTTACCTGACCATACAATCATGTCTCATAATATCCTTTAATCATTAGTATCGGCCACCGTAACCACCCTGGCTTCCGCCGTATCCTTGTTGTCCACCGTAACCCTGCTGTCCACCATAAGAGCTACCACCACCGTGGTGAGAACCTCCATGGTGACTAGAGCCACCGTAGTTGTCGTACTGAGACTTGCCATAAGCAAGATCTTCATCCTTGCGGCGGTTGTCTCGGCTGCGGCTTCGTCGTCGTCGTCGGTCATCACCAGAGTCAGAGTCACTGCTGCTGGTCGAGTCACCGCTGAAAGCTCGAGGACGGCCGTCTCGGTGGTTCTTTCTGTTCTTCTCCTTCTTGTGCTTCTTGAACTTGTGCTCGAGGAAGTTGGCGCCGATGGCTCCGGCGGCGGCACTGGCTAGAGTGCCAAGGAGACCACCACCGGCGGAGTGGGCTGCCCATCCGGCGGCACCACCTCCGGCAAGGGAAGCTCCTAGTCCTCGCTCGCCGTCAGGACCGCCGGGGCCACCAGGGCCTCCGGGACCACCGGGACCACCACCGGAGGGGTAGGCATTTGATCCACCGTATTGACCACCCTGGTGTTGGCCGTATGATTGATCGCGGTTATCAGAACCGTAGTTGGAGCCGCCTTGAGAGTATTGTTGCTGTCGAGGAAATGTTAGTGAACTGAAGCTTGGTAGTGGTTGTTGCTGGTACTACTAACCTGTTGAGGGTATCCGCCCTGCTGTTGGCCGTAACCTTGTTGTCCGTAGCCCTGCTGTTGCTGTCCGTATCCTTGCTGCTGTTGGTTGTAGCCACTGCCGCCGCCGCCACCGCTGTAGTAGTCTTGAGCTGACATGCTTATAGAAGTATCGATTCGAGGCGTTGGAAAGTGTTTATGGGTAAAGAGTTGTGTTTTCTGAAGCTCTTAATCGGTAATTGAAGAATTGGATAGCTTCAGCTGATGAGGGGTCAAGCTCATTCTTAAATAGCAACTGTCGTCATCGAGCTATTCAGCCTTGGCCTAGTAAACTCTTTCTTGGCTGATGTGATCAGACTCTGGGCAAACTAGCAAAGGTGGCGCAGTTGACAAGTTTCCGGTCCCAGCCCTACATGGTTGCTGTACTGACTGCCCAATTCACGGTGTTTGCGGCGCGGGTATCGGCATTCCCGGGGAGCTTGGCAGACGGATGCATCGGCAGAAGAGGGAAGCTCAGCCACATCGGACTCGCCGGATTATCATGACGATCATATGCTTAATTCTTTGCTTTGTTGGTAAGCTTGTCTGTGGCTAGTGATGAGCTTGGCATTACTGAATGACGCGCGTCTTCTTGTCATTTTGCCTGGGAAATGATCTGAGGCCAAGCTAAATTTAAATAAACCAAGGGAATACCAAGATATTTAGCGGCTGGCGCAGCGATTTCCTGTTGTCGTTATCGTTTAACACTAAACGATTGGTGGTTGCAGGGATAGCTCTCACCATTTCTGACTCCATGTCTGACAGCCAGCTTTTTGGACCTCCAGTGACATTATCACGAGGCTTCAACAAAATATGACCCATTTTGCTAACATTGGGCACCACGAGTTTGTCACCGAGAACCAGAATATTCCCTGCATAGCATCGGAATATCTGGGCAGGCAAATGCGAGATTTGTCACAGCTGACCGTCAGCATCAGACACGGGTGGAAATAGTCCAGGGAATTAGATATAAGATTATAGGCTTGCCCCATGTCTAGAATTACCAAAGCCAACCGACTCATTCCGTGCTAACATTTCGAAGCCCTCTGAATGTTTTGATGCCACTGTATGCCTAGTCAGCCAGGTTTTAAGGTTCACGAAAGTGGTCGGAGCAGTACCTTCGTATGCCAGATGACTCCGATCATCACCCGAGTAAGCGACTCATATGTGTCGTCTGCCACACTGGATCCTCATCCACTTCAATGATGGAGAACCCATTTCGTTCCCAGAAGCCGATCGCATTTGGCAGAAACGGATGCGTATGCAAGTAGAGTTGCTTGACCCCAGCTTGTCGGGTCGTGTCGACTAGTTTAGCGAACAACTTGGAAGCTAGTCCTGCACGACGCCATTCGGGTTCGACGTACAGCCTCACAACCTCGACGACATTCTCCACTTCAATGTTGAGAGATGGGAAGCGCCCGTCATAAGGGACGCAGCCAATGGTAGCAACGAGGCGACCTTCTGAGCGAGCAGTCAAGAAAACCCCTTGTGGAGAGTCAAGGTAACTCTTTTGGAAGCTTTCGAGCTCCCTTTGAGCCATTTGACCGCTGGATGCTTGGCTGAGGAATGGAAACATCTCGGCTCGGGCTTTGGTAATGAAGCCGACAAGCTCCGGGATCTCATCCGACGTCGCGGAACGAATTATTATGTCGCCCATATCTATTGTTCTTCTCTAGAAGCGTTACAGAACGGAGAGAAAAGAGATCGTAAGTGTGAACCGGGCAGAAGAGGCGCGAATAGCGTTGGGATAAGGAGAGAAAACCCTCGCGACATTCATCTCTCGGAGATTAGGAATAGTTAAATGCCTCATTGACAGGACCCCGCCCCGAAGCTTTACTAAGTGATAGGGATGTAATCAAACTCTTTTCACTGCTTCCATTGTCAGATATAAGACAGTCGATGAAATATGGCCATAAGGCTGGGGTTTGTATAAAGCTGCAGATGACGTGCATATGCAGCGCTCTACGCCGGTCTAGATTGAATGTTGGGTGGCCTCAAGACGAATGCCAGATACCATACATGGGAGAAAGCACGCTTATCTATACTGCAAATATCTGACAAAACTTATAATAAATACAAATGATACTCATGTGCCTCGAAAACGCAGGATGACAGCTTGTAACCAGTCCTCATGTTTTGGACATGATACCATGGCGATCAGCAGCCCTCACTATAGACGCAGTTAAACTCCACCCAGCCACTGTTCTTTCCTTCTATCCTCAGAGCTAAGTGCTCCAGCATCTTTTTATGCAATTGGACTTCTTGCCGGAAGAAGAGGCGGGCCAGAAGGAGGTGTAGTAAAGCTGTCCACCGTGGCATAGGGAGACCCGGCCGTTCTATCCCATGGCGACCCAAAATCCTCCTCCAGTCTAACATCTTCATAGATGCTCGACTTATCATCATCATACTTGTCATGATGAACAATACTTCTGCTCTCAGGCGAAGTGCCAGTGATTGGTGTGATCAGGACAGGATCAGTCTGGGTACCAGCCTCAGAGGTTGTATATGTCCTTGGTGTCGAGGCGTTACTGGTCAAATTGGTCTCTAAGCTTCTGCGGTAGAACTTGTTGTAAGTCGGACTGTTCGGGCTGGGAGCATACTCGAATGCTTGACTAGAAGGCCTGGAGTGTGTTGCAGCATCACGGATTTCCAGACCTTGTTTCTCGAGCGCATGGACGCCGTAAGGATCGGGGTCTTCGGGGTCAGGGATGCCAAATACCTTTTCTTCGCCTGGTGCCTCGATCGCAACATCGCCAGGTGCAGGTTGACCTTCTAGCTCTTCCATCAGTTCCTGGTCTACATCGGTACGACCCTCAGCTGCCTTCAGCGTCTCCATCAACATTTTGAGCTCGGGAGGACGGCGCGTCTTTCCAGCCAGAATGTCCGCCACGCCGATTCCTTCTTGTCCATAGAAGCGTGCATTCTCGTCAGTACGTTCAATTACGACTGTTCCATCGACCTGAACACCAGCATAAAACCCTCTGGACTTCAAGTAGGTAAATACCGGTCTGTTGGCTTGCTTCCACTTTCCATCATTCTCAAGCACTCCTCCAGCTCCAACGGGCCCAGCGACGGCACTAATCTCTCCACCAATGGTTGCTCGGATCTTGGTGAATGCCTCCAGAGCTTTGCGGTTGTTAATCACGACAACGCAGTCGTAGATATCTACTCCGACTAGAAAGCCCAGGCCAGCTGTGTGTAGCATGATTCCTGATGGAGGGGACCATGAGCCATCCTCTTCGTTTCGTGCTACGAGGACACCAGATCCGCCGGCTCCCGAGACCCAGAGACCCGTTCGCATGGTAGTGAAGATAGCAAGACCGACAGCATTCTGTATCACCTTTTGTGGAATCTTGACCATGACACGCTGTTTCTGTTTTGGTCCGTCTTGCACCGCACCAGCCGGTTTTTCTTCCTCAGTATAGAAGCCATCCTCTGTTGCCGGTTAGCCAACATAGCCCTCATATGTGTTGCGTTTCTCTCATATTAGCTTACTACAAAACGATCTCAAGATTCTGGCTGCTTTATCGCTCTCTTTGTCCAGGGTGGTAGGCCAGAATGCTTCGCTGCCAATTCGGTTGGACAACCTGTTGATGGGTGCTCCCAGCTTATCGGCCCATCCCCAGACTTTGTCGAAGCCCTTTTTGCTCTGAGTCTTGGTTGTATCCCAAGTAGGGAGTCTAGCTTTAACTTTCTGCATGTTTGAGATGTGAATGGTAATTAGAAATGTCGGGTTCCGGATGAGATTATAGAGACGCTGTCATTTATTGAGTCTGACGTGGCAGACGTCATCCCGCTTTGCAACGTCCTGGCGCCGAACTTGCCGGCAATTGCCTTGATTTCTCACCAACCAGGACCCGTTCACTGCGGTGCGCCCGACGGATGAACCGGCCAAGCTGACTAAAATGTCATTCTTATTTCACTCAATTGCTGGGTAAAACGACAATATTGGAAGCCACGGCAATGTCAGGTGGGTAACTGGAGAATCGCCTTCCGAAGCTGAGGAGCCAAAATAAAGGAACATAATCCCTAATCAAGGCTGCCACGAGGTGGTCGCACTATTTCGTCTCTTGTGATTTCGGCAGTTCATTAAGCTGAGCTATGCACGTGTTCCCATGCAAAGCAAAGATCAGCGGCATTACTATCAACCATTTTGTCATATGTCTTCAGGTCTATGTTTAAAAATTAATGCAATATCAAATTCATCGAACTAGAGCTAGGACAATGTTCTTGAACAGTTTGACAACGTACCTGTCATTTACGTTTCCCATGCTTTGGGTATAGGATACTCCTTTAATACTTGTGCTATAAGTGAGGCCATCAACAACAGTCAATGATTCATAGAAGCCAGAAGCAGTGGCGTGCCATGTCCGAGGCCAACACAACCACCAATGGCATGCTTGAAAGCTATGATCTGATGGCATGCTGTGAGACATTGGAACGGAAGCCTCGGGGGGTAAGAAAGGATTTCTTGAGTGTGATAACTCAACACAAAGCATCAACTGAATTGAATACCATCATCTTCGAAGATTGTATCTTGTTAAACAGAGGGGAAACAATGGAATTTGCTACAGGCTCCTTATTTGTTACCTTTGCACTGAGCCCATTCATCATTGCCATACTCTATCTTTGTCGCGTTAACTATATTCTAAAGCAGACGCCAGATGAGGTTCGACGACTTCTAAGCAAGCGCTGGACTCCAGCACTTCTCAGCGAAACATATGAGAAGCTGGAAGAATGTCCAGTTGACTTTTATAAGGACCTTCCACCCAGACTGGACAGAAGATACATTGTGACTGGAGGCAACGGTACGTTACAGCTTTACCAATGCCCTCTATACTAATTGTCGGCAGGTCTGGTTGGTGGCTATATCGTGCTTCAACTCCTGGCCCGTGGAACACCACCAAAAAGCATTCGCATTGTCGATATCAGAGAGACCGAGCGTGATGACATGCGAACTGACTTTGCTGCACAAGTCGACTTTGTACAAACAGACATAACCTCAGCAGCAGCCGTTGACCAAGCTTTCGCCAAGCCATGGGATCCGGCGATAGCTCACCTACCACTTACAGTCTTCCACACCGCCGCTATCATCGTCCCCTCGGCCAGGTCGAAACATCTCTATAGCTTCCCCGA
This sequence comes from Fusarium sp. MBC 364, assembly GCA_030777805.1. Taxonomy (NCBI): domain Eukaryota; kingdom Fungi; phylum Ascomycota; class Sordariomycetes; order Hypocreales; family Nectriaceae; genus Fusarium; species Fusarium sp. MBC 364. The sequence goes on from JAPFSC010000013.1 coordinate 34,556, forward strand.
GGCGGTCAACGTCCAAGGAACTAAGAACGTCTTGGCTGCTGCTCGTGCAGCTGGTGCGAGCATTTTCAGCTCAACCTCATCCGCCTCCATCAGCATCCGGCCTGTACAGCCGTTCGTCTCACCTTGGGCCTCTGCGCCTCGCAATTTCTGGCAAGTCCTCGATGTTGCAGACTTTTATAAGCCCCTTCGGAGACATGAAGATTACTTCGGGAACTATCCTGCTTCGAAAGCGACTGCGGAAAGGCTGGTGTGCGGGGCGAACGACGGGAGCTTTCGGACAGGCTGTATCCGACCTGCAAATGGAGTCTATGGGAATCCTACAGACAATCCCGTTGGCCGCTTACTCTCACGAAGTATCCATCATACGTAAGTCCTTCTACAGTGCTAGCTAATGGGAAAAAGTTAACATCAGCCCAGCTGGATTCCGCATGTCGTCCAGAACTTTGCTCATGGCGCAAATGTAGCTGTTGCGCATCTACATCACGAAGCTGCTCTGGCAAAAGGAAACTGTCTACAAGCGGGTAGACCCTTTGTGATTAGCGATTTCGGTCCTCCCATCACGTTTGGGGATATCTACACCGCGGTCAGGTTCCTATCTGTCCATGGTTTGAGAACCATCGTGCTGCCGCCAGTAGTCATGCTTTTCCTCTCGATTGTGGTCGAGTGGTATATCTTGCTTCCTTACCGGCTCTTGACTCTCAAGAGGATCCTACCAGAGCTCAAGGGGGATATTAAAACGCTTCAGCCTGGAATCTTCTCGATATGTACTCATCTGGTCGCTTCGGATGCTGAAGCTAGAAAGCCTGTCACTGAAGGTGGACTCGGGTACAAAGGAACCGTTACCTCTCTTGAAGGGGTCGTTACGGAGATATTGGAGTGGAACAAAGAGCACTGTAGAGAATCTGAGGGGGGAGCGAGGAAAACATACACAACTTCTGTCTCGTTGGCCGAGAGGTTGCAAGAAGTTGGATCAGCTGTACCTCTGTAAGTCAAGAAGCCATTGGTACTCAAAATAGTCTATCTCTTGCGACAAGAGTAGTATCTTTGGATTCGGTCGCTCAAAGGCTAATTACAATATTCTATTATGTATGAATAAAAACTACGGTTTACGGTTGCTGTCGTGTCCCATCAAGATTCATGATTCTGGCATAAACCTGGAGTATTGTATGCAAACATCAAGTCGTGAAATAAAAGATTCGTTGACGTTTTTCGTATCCCAAAAGCATCCGTCAAAGAGCACAGTCAAGAGTAATTTCAAGATCAGTACTTGAATCGAGGCTGATCTGTACCAGCAGCACGTCTGTTCCTCCAAACGTAGTAGAAGTGCATGGCAATGCAGCCCACGCTCACGAAAAGAAGCAGACCAGCGTTGACCCAGTGGCCTGTAGGATAGCCCTTGGCGGCTTCGTTGGCCTTGTAAATCCAGACACCGACGATCTGTCCTGGAGCACCCATTGAGATGTTGAGAGCAATGGCTAAGCCGATGGCAGCGGTGGAGTGCAGGTTCGATGACAGCCAACCAAGAAGAGGTGGGATACAGGCGAAGGAGCCGCATGCTGCGATGATGAGACAACCGTAACGGGGCTGAGCTGTTAGTAGGTGATGCTGACGGAAGTATGGGTGGACTTACGCTGTAGGAGTCGGCTGGAAGGGTTGCGGAAGCGATAAAGCCCACAGCGCCAATCAGGGAGAAGATAGCAGAATGAATAGCACGTCTAGACGTGTAAGCTATGGCTTTTAGTCTCTTAGGTAACTTGAGTACTCACGCATTGTATTTGTCCGCAGACCATGAAACAAGCAGGGTCACAACATAGGCCGCTGCGTAAGGAGGCACAGTCATCAACTGAGCCCGGAGATCGGCAAACTGAAGAAGGTCAGTCGGTATCATTACACGTTCGTCTGGAATACATACTCCTAGACCGGCAGTAATGGACGGGGTGAACAGCGACAAACTCGAGAAAGGAGCTGAAATGCCAAAGTAGATCTGTTCATGATTAGCCAAAGTCTTCTGTCGGTGAATGTTACAACAAATACCAAGTAATGGCACCAAAGTCTCCATTCGAAAATCGTCGACTTGGCGTCTTCCCATGTCATCGACTTGCTCTCACCATGTGATCCTTGCTCCGCCAGACGGTAAGCTGCGGCATCCTTCTCTTCGGCAGAGAGCCAGCTTGCCGACTCAGGAAAGTCGGGGAGACAGAACCAGACCATTATTGACGATAGAACGGAAGGAATACCTTCGAGAATGAACAGCCATCGCCAGCCGGAGAGTCCGTGGACTTGGTTCATGTGACCGACACCATATGCGATAGCACCACCGAAGGCTCCGGCTAGAGTAGCCGATGCAAGAATGGTGGCGACTCGGACTGATCGTTCTTCGGGCTTGTACCAGAAGGTGAGATAGTAAACAAGACCGGGAAAGAGACCTGACTATGTTAAAGAGAGAGACTTCAAAGTCAGGATTTGAAGACTCACCAGCTTCAAAAACACCCAGCAGGAAGCGAAGAACGGTCACCACAGCATAACTATGCGCAGCACCAAGACAAATAGTAATTGTTCCCCAAGCAAACATGAGAAAAGCAATCCATCTGCTAGGCTTCATCTTCTTGAGAAAATAATTGGATGGCACTTCAAACAGCGCATATGCGATGAGGAAGATCATGAGCGCAATGGTAAAGTCATAATTAGACATGTTTGTCTCGGAAAGAAGATCATGGCCAGTAGTATGATTCAGAACCTTGGCATTGCCAATGTTGGAGCGATCCAAGTAACATAGCAGATAGATTCCTGCTGCCAAGGGAATGATACGCGCATCTTGCTTGCGCACGAGAGTCTTCTCAAGAGCTGGATCGATTGCTGTCGTGCTCTCGAGCCGAGAATCGGAGTTCTGCTCGGCAGGTTAGTTGAGTGGCGTTTGGAGAACAGGGGATTGGGGTAGTGGTAGTGCACCTTTTCATCACCCAGTTCAGGGTTGGCATCAAAGTCTGTCCTTGCAGCCATCTTGACCTGTGATTCACGATGATAACGATGAAAAGGGAGTTTATTCTTCAGAGAAAACTCTTTTTGGAGAGAAGGGAGGAACCAACAGAAGGAAAATTAAGCGAGGTCAAAGGATTCGTCCATCTCATCTCGCGGGATGGGATGCAACCGGGGGAGTAAAGTGTCCCCGCATCTACTGCACCCAACACTTGACCTGATTCATGTAGTGATCTGCACTTTTTTACGCGGGGTTGGTTTCCTTCGGTGCCGGACTCCGATGCCGAGTGTTATTGCCGCCGGCCGTTGATTATAAAGTCCAAGCGGTGAGGAACGATAACGGTCTGTTGATTGACTTGGTCAAGACCAGCAAAGGGAGACAAGAGTCGACGCTTTTCGGGGAGATCAATTACGGGGCCTTTAGCAGTGTGGAGCACTGTAGCCGTCGCTAATTCCCCAACGCCAAGTCGCCTAAATCCCAACGCCGAAAGCCCGGACAAGCAGCCATATTGAGCCCTTTGGGGTTGACTGTCCAGAATGTTACCCTAGACAAGAACTGTGAACTTGGAGTCCAATCTCCCTGAGTTCAAGCAGATGACAATGGACGGAGACATAAATAAAAAGAATCTCAGCAGGTCTTTATTCTTGAAATGATTGCGACACCATGCTTCGCCTATCACTAGCTGCGTTTCGTAAAGTTTAAAGAGGATTTTGTGAAGACATAACGATGGCACTTCGCGAATTCCACCTCGATGTTGAGTGTACCTAGAAAACATAATAACTATAATTCTTAACAAAGCAAAAAAGAAGGATCCTAGCAACTACTCGTTTCGATCGAGTGACCTCCGGGTTATGAGCCCGGCTTTGCGTGAGTTAGTAAGGAATTGTACCCCGAGAACTGAGAGATAAACATACCGCGCTTCCACTGCGCCAAGTTGCTTTCTTGGACGTGAAGCGCCGTGATATTTTCATTCATGTAGTCGACACGCTTGTGCGTGAGTCGGGGATCCTCAGTGGAGATGTGCTGTGCCCTGGGTGGAGTTCAACAACAAACCCGCCGATAGCGTTAATGGATCATGAGCTTCAATTGACTTCCATTTTCCAGGACTACAGAGTGGCCATGTAAACAGTGGTAGAATATCCGCAGATGGCATTGCTGGGGATGGACTGGGGGTCAATATCGTGCTCGAATTGCCCTCTTCTTTCTCCTACGGCATAACTTATCAACCATAAACAAGATACCAAACATTTGATATAACTGATTGTTTTCACTCTATCACCAAACTATATATTGAAAGAAGGGTTATTGCTACTCTTGAGGATTGGAAACATGTGGCATTACTTTCCGAGACTGATAACCATCGATTTCCGAACTTATTAAGGCAATTTTCGCGTGTCCTTATTGTGACCCAGAGTCTCTTCCTTCATCTTCACATGGAAAATGAACGATTTGAGAGACATCAAGGATGTCTTGTAACTGTTGTTGTCGTTGACCAGTGTTCCATTAGCTATTGGTCGGTCGGCGGATATTGCTTAGAGGTCCAAGGGTCCACTGCCCTCATTATCCGACATTTTGCAGGGTCTTGAAAAGGTCGTGCCGTCAGTTAGTCCGATGTACCCTGACGATGTCCTCTGGGCTCGTGACACAGCCAACGTGCTGGGGCTAGGACATCTATCCATTTAAACACCCATGATGCCCGCCCGAGAGCAGCATACAGGGCCACTCCGGCCAAAGCAGTCGTCAAATGGTCGTCATGGCAGATGTCTTCGATGAGAGAATACAAACTCGCTCATCGGGTCAATAGCTCCATCCGTTCGGCCATTGGCTTGCGCTACATTAATACTCCCACTTATATGCCTGAATGACAGTTTGATTGGGTCGCTTTCTGCCAGGTGAAGGCGTTTAGCCCAGGGTGACAACCTCGGCTGGGATCCTTACCCACTACCCGGCATGGTATCATCGCTATCATGGACTGATATGATATTCACCAATGCTTGGCTTTTGCTCTGCCCCGCCTGACAGTTCTGCTAAGTGAATATGCCGTATGCTAACGCTTGTCGTATGAGTGATATGGGATACAGAGACGACCTCCGCGATTCTGCGCAAATTACGACCAACAGTGCTGATACCTCCAACTCGCATTGTAATTAATCTACGATCGATCGAATCAGCTCATCATGGTCCACCCGAAAGCCGAAAAGGCGCTTGAAGAGGCCAAGAAGCTCGTGGCTCAACTGGAATCATACGATGATAATCCAGTCACCCACCAGGCGGTTCTGAGGCAAACAGAGGCAGTCCGTATTGCCATCCAGTCGCCTATGGACCGTATGAACCATCTGGTGGAGCAAATCAGTTTCGGAGGCGCCTTTCAGACCATCATCGGCACCCGAGCATACACCGCTATGCCCGAGGATGGAAGTTCCATCACTGCTATACAGTTGGCTAGAATTACCAATGTAGCTACTACTGTGATTGAGCGCGTTTATCGCGTAGCCATCAATCACGGCGTTTTCGTCGAGACTGCACCTGATACATACGCTCACAACAACTTGTCACGAATTCTCAATCCAAGGGGTTTGGGATCCTTCTTCCTCATTATTACCGAGTTTGGACGAGCCTTTCTTCATCTGACCGATTACTGCAAGACACACAAACCAGAAGATGTGTTTGACTTGACCAAGTCTCCAGCTGTATACTCGGTCGGAAAGGAACACCTCGGCAAATCATACTACGAGCTGCTGGAGATGGATCCCGATCCTGAGCGTCGAGAACTCTGGAATGCCAACATGGTTGCTGTCGATGAGCTTATGCCTGTTGTTGGCATGTTTCCGTTCGCATCTCTCACGGGCGAGGTCAAGCAGGACCATGAACGGCCCTTTCTGGTTGATATTGGGTCTGGTCGTGGACATTCCTGCATCGCGATCAAAAAGGATATTGGCGATGCTTTTGACGGCAAGTTTATTTTGCAGGATCTTCCTGGCGTTATTGGCACGATGAATCCGAAAGATTATCCGGGGTTTGAACTGATGGTATACGATGCATTCGAACCGCAGCCTGTCAAGAGTACGTGTGCTTTTAAGACAAGTCCCATTTCCCTGTTTGTTACACAATGAGATGAAATAGCTGACCTTGTACAATAGATGCTCGCATCTACTTTATGCGTCGTTTCCTCCACGACTTCTACGCCCCAGTCTGTATCGAGTTCGTTAAGAACACCGCATCAGCCATGGGTCCCGACTCTCGTCTCATCATCTGCGACCAGCTCGTTCCTGACACTGTCAAAGAGCAGGAGAACGTAAACTTATACTGGCTTGACTTTGCTCTTCTGTGCATGACAGGACAGGAGAAGAAGAAATCGGAGTTCGAGGAGATCTTCGAGGCGGCTGGTTTGGAATTGGTCAAGATTTATCCATCTTCCTACGGATGCACTGTAATGTTAGAGGCGAGGCTGAAGAGGTCTGAGTAGAGTTGTCAGGTATACAGAGTGTTATAGAAGACACTTGTATTGTTGATTGTAAACTGCTAGTCCTGACAGTAGGCTATTGTGAAACTATCATAGTGAGTAGCCATGTACCTGCAATGCACTGTTACTTGTCATTGCACACAAGATGCGGCTCTGAGCCTACGACCTGGTACCTTACCATATACCTAGGGTCTCTCGGCACAGCAGTCGGAGTCAAACTTCGATCAACCGGGTCCCTCTTCCACAACATAGTCTCCTGCAACTCACCTTGTAATTCACATCACATGCAGCTTTAGCCAAAAGTTCCGTTCACTTCTTGATGGGAAATGTCCGCCTTGTCGCAAACTCACAGCGTGGCAAAATGCGGTGTAACCAGCAGGTCTATTTTAATCGCCTTTTGAGGTACCACGAATACGGGTGTGATAATGTCACCTGTGGTTCGTATCATCCGCCCAGTCTCAAACTCTAAACAGGTAGCAAGGTCTTCGACCTAGTGCATGGGTCATAAGTCGAACCGATCTGTTAGCGTGAAATAAAAGCCACCAGCGATGGCGTGGTGTTCAATGCAACCTTGGCATTTGGCTTTACAACTTATTTAGCTTTAGTAGTGTTACCGCCAATGAACGATGCACCAATGCTACCTCAAGGGTCTCGTGTTACCCACTGGGGTTCTCGGCAGTTGAACGTGGACTTGCTAATATCGACCTCATCAATAAACAAGTTGTTCATTTGCGGGCGACAAATAATACAGAAGCAGGGATCGATGTGGTTCAAAGAAATTCTATTAGGACGCAGTGTCGCTTGGTATATCCGGTTGCAGGATTAGTGTTTAAATATATACAAAATGAAATCATATGCTTATGATGTTCCCGCAATGTGTGCCTGTATTATATAATGCACATAGAAAAGATATTTCCCCATATAGAATAGATTAGACTGTCACCTTGATGGTGCTTGCAACACTGGGAACACCAGCGTTGTTGAGAACGAAAAGCATCCAGTATCCTGGCAGGGCAATGCCAGAGTCGTTGGGAATCTTGAAAGAGTACTTGTTGGTACCAGCACCAGTCAAGGCCAAAGGAATGCGTCGCTGATCGGTGTTGACAGTGTGTGTAGCTGTGCCATAGCGGATCAGAGACGCGCTCTTGATGGCGCTGTTGGCAGTAACGGTGATGGTGCTGCCAATCTTGGCAGTAGTAGCGGAAACAGCCGTGATCTTGGGGCGGGTAGCAAGGTTACCATTGCCATCAAGGAGGTACTGGGGAGTGTAGATCTGAGCGTCAAAGTGGTTGCTCTTGCAGCTACCGCAGAGACCACCACCACCGTTGAAGACAGTAGCGTCTGGCAGCAGCAGAGACATACTGTGGTAGGTACGGGGAATGGTGTTGGGCTGTTGGTTCTTGAACTCGTGGGTAGTGGGGATGTACATCTCAGGGGTGAGCTGGGCGTTGGTGTCGGTGAAAGGATTGGAGTAGGACTGGCCACCGGTGATGAAGACATTGCCATCGGGGAGAACAACGGAAGTGTGGAAGACACGGGCAAAGTTACCAGCGCCGTTGTTTCCGACGAGGTAAGTCTGGGCAGTGGATCCGGGCTCAGCAATGGCGAGGACGTGGGCGTTGGCAGTAGCAGGGGCTTGCTGGTAGCTGGTAGCACCTCCGTAGGTGAGGATCTTTCCGTCAAGAGCATCGTACATGACACAGTTACCGTTCATAGAGTCAGGGTCGATGCGGCCGTTCTTTCGTCGTGTACCGGCAGCCTTGGTATCACCTTGGGTTCCTCGGGTAGTGTAGTACCAGTTCATGGCTGTACTGGGGCCGGCCTGGAAGACACTTCCCTTCTTCCAGCCAAAAAGCCACGCGTGGTTGTCAGACTTGTAGACACCCTCCTTATCCTTGGTAAGCATAGGTCCAACGAGACACTTGGGAAGGGAAGTCCAGGTTCGGGCCTTGGGGTCGTAGATCTCGCCGTTCTTGCCGCCACGGGGACCGCTCCATGAACCACCGATAGTAAAGACGCGACCATCGGAAGTGGTAGCAGAAGATTGGTAACCACGAGCAATCTGCATGTCAGGACCGGGAACCCACTCGCCGTTGGGGTTGAGAATGGTAGTCTTCTTAGCATCGTTACCACCAGTCACGACAATCTGTCCCTCGCCGTCCATGGAGATACCAGGGCAGAACATGTCGTGCTTGTTGTTGGTGACATTGCGGTTGGAAATGACGTTGGTCTTGGGGTCCCAGATGGAAGTAAGAGTGAAACCACCACGAGGGTTGGTACCCTGAAAAGCATCGTAACGGTAAGCAGACCAGATAACAACCTTTCCAGAGACAGGCTCGACAGCACCAGCAACGGGGATGACAGGGAAGTCAAGAGTGGGACCCCATTTTCCAACACCGTTCTTGGGAGGGCTGTACTTGAGAGCGTTGTAGACAATAAAGTCGGCAATAGCGATCCATGGATTGTTGCTGTCCACGTTAGAGAGGGCGACAAATCGAAGATATCTAGCGGGCTTTGTCTCGAAGTTTGTGATGACAGGGTATTTATCTCCCCAGTATGTTCCAAAGGCGACGGGAGAACCCCAGTTGGTGCCATCGGAGCTGAGGTAGACTTCATGGCGACCAATCCAGTTACGAGTGTTGCCGTCCTGTCGAGGAGTAATTTGCAGACCGCTCACATATTGAGTCTGCTTCATATCAATAACGATAGAGTGAGGAGGTGGCGTGTTGGTTGTGCCGTAAGGAGTTTGCCAAAAGGTATCCTTGCTGCCATCAATGGCGTTGCCACAAGGGAAGTTCGGTGCTTGGCTGGAGCATCGAACTGTCCATCCCTTGCGGTCAATAGGGTTGGATCCCACGGGAGGAGCAGCAGCAAATTTGCCAGGCATCTGGCCCTGCTCCTCTGCTTGTGCCTTGACGCCATTAAAGAGGGCACCGAGGCACAAGGCCAAGGTGTAGAAAGACTTCATAGTGAAAGAGAGTCAAAGAGAGTCACGAAGCCAAGATTGCTCCAACCAAGAGTGGCAACTTGGAAGAAGCAAGGCTGATAGAAGAAAAGGAGAATCGAAACGAGAGAGTGGGATGGAACGAGCAGACTACAAGCAGCTGCAGAAGCAGAAAGGCGGCGCCTGTGCATATTTATTGATTCCTTATGCTGGATCGTATCGTATTTCTTCTTTTCTTTTCACACGAGACGCCCAAACTGGTGCATGTATAAAGTGCACTATAGATGTGCAGGCTGCACGCCCCGCTCCTCCTTTACTGACCGGGCGTTACCAAAGATGGACAAACAGAGAGGCTTTGGATGACAGCACACAGACCGGGTCAAGTCACTCGGGGCCGCTCAGTTGAGGCGTTATGGGACTAGATGCAATTGAGTGCATGCGGGCTGTGCACAACGTTTCGAAGTGACTGCATGTTCTGATTATGGTTATCGCCATGGGTTGATTTGCGAAATGGTTAGCTCCAAGGAGGAGAAGATCTGGACCTAAAGACCTTGCAGAACCCCTGTCAGCTGAAAGGAATGGCGCCAATCATCTGCAGCCACCAACGCAATTGAAGGACCGTCTCGAGGAGAAAAAGTACGTATTTTGTTCCTTTTCTCCAGTGGTGCAAAATCGTTGGGCTAGGTTCCGGGCCGGTGTCTCCTCGCGATGGGTAACTTGACATGGGTCATTCCTCATTCTGTTGTATATTTATTTACCTGCAATATTAAACATGGGAGAAGATGACGTGAGACAAAGACTGCTCTAATGCAATCTTGAGTGATTTAAGATGAACTTTTCCTCTCTATCCCAATCTGTAAGTATCCGAACGAAGGATGACCAGCTTTCCCTCTCTCGTCTTTTTGCTGACATTTGCAGTAGAAGTTGATTTGAGGCTGCAGCCTTTGCAGATCAAAATGCAAGTCCCTTCGTATATACCCTGCTCGTGGCGCAAAGAATGCTTTTTTTGGGTAACCAGAGTATCCAAGCAAATGCTTGCACGTTCTCGATCAACTTGGCGCTGACTCCACCGCTAACCAGAGTTACCCCTGACCCTTGATCAGCCCAGACCGACTTGAGTTAGACAAACCGTTGATTCGCTAGACTAGCTCACGAGGGCCTGTAACTACTGTACTGTCCTGTGGCCCAAAGCCTGTAGCCTGTCCTGTACCGTACCTTTGTCCAGACCAGACCCGAGGATGGAAGAATTTGTCGCTCTGTGCCGTGTGTCAGACAGACAGTAACAAATGCTACTCTACCCACAGTACCAAGACAAGTATCTCTCCCCAGTAGGAAACAGCCGTCGCAAAGTTCCGAAAAAGACCAAATGAAATGTCATTGCAATTTCTCGTCTGTGCCGCCGTTCCAACTCAAAATGTGCACTACGGGCGATTAACGATAATTGATGGGCCTCCAGGACCCAAGTGGCGTTCATCACAGGGGTCAATTGACAATCCATGTGATTGTCTCTCTCTAGTCTTCCCGATCTTCCGGTCTGATCGTTAGACAATTCTTTAGTACAGTACCACCCATTAGAGTGCTCACTCACTGGATCAAATGGGTATCAAGCCTCCCCCGCGCGGTAATTATCTCTCAGCCGTAATTACTCTGATGTCTCAAGGAATGAATCCACCGAAATAGCTTTCTTTTCTCATCGCAGATCTCATTCGATTCCAGGTACAATTACGTTTCAAAAGGTTCCAGATTACTTAAATGGCCCTATCATTTCTCGTGATTCGACAAGGTACACCCTTGAGTCAATCACTCAACCTGGAAAGGTCTCCCTTTTTTTACTTTTACCTCACCTGGACTAACAAAATTTACGCGAAGTTTCCGTGTCAGGCTTGCAGGGCAAACTTTGTACCTGCGCCGTGAAAGGGGTACATGTCAACAATTATAATTACATGCACAACTCAGGGGATGGAGCTCATGTCAGCGTTTAGTAGTTGTCATTATTGGTCAGGCCGTATAATGTTTGCATATGCAGCGACGCCCAGTCATAAATGAAGATCGTCAATGGCGTTCTGACAGATCAGACAAAGTCCCAGGCACAGCCGCGCAACCATTAGATAGATATCCAGATGAAAAAACAAATCAATCGTATGATACCGGTCCGTCAACGTCATTCTCACAGCTCAAGTCATCAGTATAGCAAACCACATCAAGCGCGTCGCTCGCACCACCCAGCCATACTTTATACTCTCCATCAGGCTTGGGTACAAGCCAATCCTGCGCCGCAACATCCCAGACACTCAAATCCTTCCTGGTGAGAGTCAACTCAACAGTTTCGCTCTCGCCAGGTTCAATGACGGCAGTCTTCTCAAAGTCGCGAAGCTGAATGATCGGCGTCTCGTATCCGGCAGCCTCGGGAAATTGCACGTAGGCCTGAACTGAAGCTTTACCGGCGTATTTAGCGCCCGAGTTGGTGACGCGCACCGAAATGGTGTAAGCTTCATCCCAGAGCGCTGGGTTTCCGCCTTGAGCACCGCCCGCACGTGGAAGACTTGTTTTCTGCTTGGTAGAGTAGCCTTCTGGGTAAGGGTACTTGGACTTTCCGGCTGCCTCGGCTGCCTTCTTCGCGTCCGACTCGGAGAGCCACGAGTAGAGGTAGCGCCAGACTGTCTTGAAGTCCTTGGGCTTGATGGCTTCCTTGTAGTCGGGAATATCTTGGGCATAATCCAAGACCTCTCCCTTGGCTGATCGTGAGGGAGGGTATTGGCTGAGCTTGGTCACCCTCTTGATGGTCGCATTGGAGTAGGTAAAGTTGGTGTAGCTAAGGCCATGACCAAAGGCATAGCGAGGTCGGATCTTCTCCTTGTTCAGCCATCGGTAATCAATGTACAGCTTTTCAGAGTAAGTATCAGGCGGAGGATCGACGAAGCCGGAGTCAATCAGTTTGGTAACGCTCTCAGGCATATCATCCTCCTTCTTGGTAATACTGTACGGCAAGTGCCCACAAGGCGACGCGTCGCCAAACAGAATATTCGTAAGAGACTTTCCAGCTTCTTGGCCGGGAAGATGCGCCACGAGAACAGCCTTAACCGAAGGCATGTCATGCCACTGCTCAAGCAGGACTGGTCCAACAGTGTGTATCACCACGATGACGTTCTTGTACTTCTCAGCCGCAGCCTTGATAAGATTATCACCACCATGCCACACGTTCAACTTGTCCTTGCTGCGATCGCCATTATTACCTTCAACCGTATAAGAGTTCTCACCCGCATCGGAAGTGACGAAAACGATTGCGACGTCGTCATCGGTTGCACTCGGAACGGAGGGGAACTTATCGGTGTTGTAGAACGTAACATCGCCAGCCTCATCCTTGATGGCGCCGATCGGATCGTCGAGATACATATAGTCAACGGTACCGGATCCCCAACCTTGACCTAATGTACCTTTGTTGCAGTTGCGGTCGGGACAGGCGTTTGGACCATCGGGATTAGTCTGGGCTCCTGTGCCAAAGACCTTGATGGGGGTTTTCTTGCTGAGTGGAAGAAGGTTGCCGTTATTCTTGAGCATGGTGATGGCGTCCTGAGCGACTTGTCGGGCGATCACGTCGTGGTCCTCCTGCACCTGAACGAACTTATTGACGACACCCTTGGGCGAGTTGGGCCAGGCTCCTGGGTAGAGAGGACCCACGGCATCATTCGTGTTGGTGTCAAAGTTGACCTTGGGAAAGTCATCTTGGTCTTGTCCAAACTTGTACCAGGTTGCGACAACACGAGTAGCCATGTCGTTGAGCCTCTCCATCGGGACTGATCCGTTGAGAGTTGCTCGGGTCATTTCATACATCCATAGCGAGTTGCCGAGAAGAGGGATGATTGGATCACCAGGCATACTCATGTCCATTCCAGCGATGGCTGATGCGACACCAGTGATTTGGGAAAGCCAGTCGGTCATGACAAAGCCTTGGAAACCGAGTTCTTCCTTGAGAAGAGCATTGATGAGGTATGAGTGCTCACTGGACATGGTTCCGTTGACCTAATCACGGTTAGCCGTTGTCTCGGTTATGATCGAAAGTTGACTGACTCTGTTGTAGGCAGTCATAGCAGCTCCAACGCCTGCTCGAACAGCTTCAGCGAAAGGCCAGAGATAAAGCTCGTGCATAGTTCGATCATCTACCGCAATTAGCCGATGTCACACCTTGAGATTCAATCTTTTACCAATATTTGCAGAGTATGCCGGTGACACAACATCGGTAGTCTGACGTCTGTACATCTCCTGCTCATTGCCAATGAGATGCTTGATGGTCGCAACAACTCCATTCCCCTGGACACCCTTGATAGTCTCTCGCGCACCGATAGCTTGGAGTGCAGGGTCAGTTCCAAAGCCTTCCCAGTTACGTCCTCCCTTGGGCTTCCGACCAAGAGGACCAACTGAGGGACCAAGCCAGACGTGGACTCCCTTTCCACGAGCTTCTTTGCCAATCGCGGCGCCGCGTTCATAAATTAGCTTCTTGTCAAAGGTTGCGCCAGCGGTGATTCCATCGGGGAATACAGTGACGTTATCGGTCTGTCGAACGCCGTTGGCTGCATCGTTGAGGCAGAGTTGAGGGAAGCCAACGCGGTCAGCAGAGCCAGAGTTTCCGTTGCAAGGACTGTCATGTCAGTATCAATCCCGTAAGGATAGGTTTGACTCTTACCCTGCTTCTTGTTAGTAACTGACCTTTTTGCATTGAGACCAGACTTACCCATAAAGATCCCCGTTCCGGAAGTGATGTTTGTCTTCTCAGCCAACGTCATGGAATCAACCAGCTCCTTGGCTTTCGCATAGCTATCAGCCCAATCATCTACCCATCCTCCATAAGGTGCTGGGTAGTACGGCGCAGCAATGAATCCATCGGAGCCCTTAGCCGGGGCACTTGAACCCAACGCCACAAAGTTGGCCAAAGCGATAGCAGCAACCTTAGCGACAGTCATTTTCAAAGTTGATTGTCAACCTACAGAACGAAAATCGACGAGATTGTCCCATGATTATATATCGCTGATCTCTATAGTTGCACATGCTTATCTTTAGCTAAACTCAAATCTAGTGTTTAATTCGTAAGTATCCCCGGTCATTCAAAGGTGGTCATGCGCTTCCACTCTACACCTAATATTGATCTAGTGCATTGATATTCAGGGCCGCAATCCTGCTTTTCAACAGGTCATTACCTATTCGGGGCGCAACACTTCGACCTAGAGGCCTGAAACACCAAAGACGGTATACTGGTCCGATTCAATGCAACGTGGGAAAATGCGGAGATGATGATCGACTGCCCATATGATGTCTTTCTCAAAACGTTCAGCTGAAAGATTTTGAGCTTCAATTGGCTCATAAATATAATGCCGAGAAAAGACATGTGAATTGAGGAGAGAAATCCAATGTTATAAGAAGACGCATATGCATATCCGCCGATTGGGTTCTTACCTATGACATCCTATATCGAAAGCTGCATATAACCGCTCGGTTAATACCACCCTGGGCTATACCCCACGTTCGCTTCTGTGATTCTGATCTACCGTTCCATCATGTTCCCCTTTCTTTCTTTGACTTTATCTTCCGTCTTTCCATTCCTATGCTTGCCAAGAATGCGACTCCGCCGAGCGACGTCGACACAAGAAAAGCGGTTGACACACCGTATCTGAAAGCGTCTCTGACGTAGGAAAGTGTGTCGCCTGATACAATATGCTCTAAATCGATACCGCCTGCAGCGATAACGGCCCGAACATCGATGTTGTCGATGTCTCTCAGTCTTTGACGAAGGGAATTCTGGAAGACGTTTTGAGAAATGGATAGTCCCACAGATCCTCCCAGCGCTTGTGATATAATGATCAACACTGTTCCGAGGGGGATATCCGCAGTACTCAATACCACTTGAACGGCGATGATGCTGATCTGAATAGCCATTCCAAAGCCGGCACCTGCGAGGACCTCAAAGCCAAACCACCTTGCGAGTGGTGTATCTTGGTCAATCGTGTACAATAGTCCCGCACCGGTGGTGAAAATAGCTGATCCAACCCACATGAAGGGAATATAGTATCCAAGCCATGTGACAACCGAACCAGTGATTAGACTCACGACAGTGACGGTAACTCCATGAGGGAGAATATTGACACCAGATGTTTGAGGGTCCACGCCTTTCACAGCTTGAAAGTAGAATGGTAGATGGTAAGTCTGTGTGGTCATAGCACCTTGAATCAGAGCTGAAAAGATGCAACCAAGAAGAACAGATCTCTGTGAGATGATACGAGGCTTGATCAACGCGCTAGTCAAATTTAGTGGCTGTTGATTCTCGTGAGGCTCGGCGATACTCACTCTTCACCTTGTCGTATCTGGATATATATAAAGAGGGTAAGGAGCAGTCCAAAGCCCAGAAAGCAGCCCCAGACCCTCGAGTCAGACCATGGATGAACAGAGCCACCATTCTGTAGAGCCAGGAACAAGCAAACGAGAGCTCCGGCGAGCAAGACAGCACTTTTCAATCCAAGGCCGAGAATCTTTTCTTTGGCCGGCTTATCTTTGAAGGGAGCCTCGCCCAGAGATAGAGGGTAGTACAAAAGGATGACGGCAACCATCAAAGCGCCCAGTGCTAACATGTGTTAGAGCTTGAGCGATGTGATAAAGAGTCACTCACGGAGGTTGATCCAGAAACAGAATCTCCAAGTCAATTGTTTTGAATGAGTGAAAACACCACCCAGCGAAGGCCCGATGACCGAAGATACACCGTACATGCTCGAAATGATGGCCAGAAGCAACGGTCGTTTTCTCATCTCGACGATGCGAGATACTATTATCATGGCACCACAGAAGACACCTGCAGCGCCGAGTCCAGCGACAGCTCTGCCGATGATGAAGACTGGCGAGTTCGGTGCCGCAGCACATAATATGGAGCCTGCCTCGAAAATTATTGAAGAGGTGAGGTAGACCCATTTCAGATTCCAGAAGGTATAGATCTTGCCGAAGGTTGGTTGGGTGGAGAGTTGGGTGAGGAGGTAAGCCGATGCATACCAGGCTGATTTCAAGTGAGATTAGAAGGTTGCTTCAACCATGAGCCGTGATTGCTTACCAACATCTCCAAGACTATCGAACTTGCTTGTTATTTTCGGGATGGCAGTTGCTTCACCTGGTTAGTGGGGTATGTGATATACGTGAGACGATCAATACCGATAATGCTGGTGTCCAAAGAGATCATCAACACGCCGATCATCAGTGAGAGAGTCATGAGGACTAAAGGTAGGCCATGGAGATATGTATCTTCTTGGTCGATGTGTGCTTGGGCTTCATCATGAACACCGGCCTCAACATCGGCGGATGTATCAGGCTTCTCTGTTGGTTGATCTTTCGTATCGCCCTTCATCATCGATGGACGCCTAGTAGCTGATCAGTAACTGCTGGATACTCCTTCCGGTGGGATCTTGCACCCACATTGGCTCTTCTTTTGAATCTGTGGTAGTCATGATGCTGCCTGTCTCTCACTCACAATGCTCTATGCCTCGACAGCTGCAACACGGACACGGCATCTTAAGTAATTTTGGAAAGTATCACCCATTGCTCTGTTGGTTGTTTACACTACACACCATGTCATACATCCCTTGCTGGGCTTGCATCAAATTATCAGGCTATTGTCTTCAGTGTCGCATTCGCACTCGCGCTAGCATGCAGTCAACGACCAACAAGCAATTGGTCCACGCGATGTGTCAAAAGCTCCGAACATGTCATTTATTTACGAGACTTGCAAGATTCATAGCTCCTTTTCATCGGTCTGTAAACTCCCTAAACGTCGGCTAATATTTACTGTATGTGCACCACGTTTCTGGGCCTACTGGTAGCTATTTTAACTCTATGCAAACCAACGTTCTGATTATCTAACTGCTAGTGCTGAGTCTCACCATCAGTCACTAAGATATCTGACCGCCTGTCTGAGACAAAAAGACTGGTTCAAAGTGTTTTCGAGTGAGAAATGTGATTAGGTGCATTTACCCGCCGTGGCTTACGCTGTCAGACGCCAAACAATGATGATTGATTGACAATCAATCGACCATCTCAATTACAAAGACAAATCACCTACCAAAGCTAACAGTCTTGAAGATAATTTGTCAGCAACAAATAACGTTAAACTTTCGCGCCTACCTTACCAGTGGAATCCCGAAGTCTAATTTGACTGATTCGCTATCAAGATGG
The DNA here is from genome assembly GCA_030777805.1 of Fusarium sp. MBC 364. Classification (NCBI taxonomy): domain Eukaryota; kingdom Fungi; phylum Ascomycota; class Sordariomycetes; order Hypocreales; family Nectriaceae; genus Fusarium; species Fusarium sp. MBC 364. Next base: position 52,142 of record JAPFSC010000013.1, read on the forward strand.
CTTGAACACCAACCACCCGGCTGGGTCCGGCGTTCTCGCCGACCGTAACACGGAATATCCTTTCATTGGCGTCACCCATTAGAGGTGCGCAGTAAGATTGAGTCCTCGGCGTCATGTTGGTGCTGATCGTTCGATCTGGAAATGGCCGGTAATACAGCACCAACACAAGCAATTGGGCTGCTGGGTGGACTGTAAGATATTTCTTCCAAACATACATCGCGCAGTCGCTGGATCATGTAGGGGAAAGCTGATAAAATGCACAAGTGACCGTTCGTCTTGTTGCAAGATTTTTTGTGTGCGGGACATTCACCGTGGTCTCTTCGCACAGACTTCATCGTTGATCACCGTTCGTTCCTCTATGGACAGAAGACAGATAGATTCCATGGATCCCAGGATTCATTGGTGGCAAAAGAAGGGCCGTGATAAGACAACCATGGCGGGAACCGGAACGCCATGAAAGAGAGCTCGAATAATATCTTGACTTCCTTCAACAACCTTCAGCCAGCACGTCACTATCAGGACATGCCCTCCCAACGTTTTCCAGATCTTTCGAATATTTCCACGAGACCTGGTATATTTAATGTCAACGCTACCCTGTCTCCATCATGCTCGAACTGTCCAACTGTCAAATCTCTGCAAAGTCATTCAAGATGCACTTCTTTTCATTGGCAAGTAGCCTTGCTCTTGCGAGCTTGGCACTCGGCACTCCTGCCCCTCCCAAAACCATCGTGGTCAAGCCCGTTCTGTGCCCAGCGATCGACTTCAAGAAGATGAACACCGTCTTGACTGCCGTTCTCCCAAAAACGCCCCGCACGATCAAGGAATGGCCTTGGGGACGTATGTGCTCTTACTCTCTGATACTTCTTCTCTGTGGTGACTAATGTGAGCAACAGAGATGCCCAAGACATGCATGTCCCAAACCGAGAGGTTGAAGCTTGATCCCTACAAAATGAAAGTCTACGAAATCCTTTACGAGGATTGTCCCCGCCCGTGGTACGTATGCCGCTACGAGACAGCCGAGATGTCCATCGAAGCCATCGCCGACAACTTTGGCCGTCTCCCTGTCGGTCTGCGGGACTTTGTCCGATACCAATTCGGTTCGTCTTCAATATTCATGTTATTTTTGAACTTGTTGATTGACACTTATCCTTAGCTACTGGCCCTCGCAATGGTGCAGCTGGCGGCACAGTCGTGTAAGTAAGACACAATTGAACCAATATCGTTAGCTGACCTCTCAGTTTGCCCCGAGGAGACGTGACCTACTGGGGTAATCTTACCGACAACCAAAACACTTTTGTCCACGAGGCAGTTCACGCCGCTGAGTACTATCGCGGGTACAAGAAGTATGGAGGACTCTACGCGGGTATGTTCTTGGGCAGATGCCGTTCATGAGACAGTAGCTAATCACACCAAACAGAATCGAAGCATTGGATGGACGAGTACAACAAGGACGACTGGCGCAGCGATGACAAATCAGCAAAGTGTAGGTCTACTTGTTGAACAATTGCCTTGGAAGCATTGCTAATCACGGACCTGCAGCACCTGTTGAGGCTTTTGCCCAGATGGGTATTCTTGCCTTGATCGACAAGCATCTCCCAGCCGGCTTGACCATTTTCGAGCCCAACTTCAAGCTTCTGTCTCATCAACATAACGCTTTGCTCGATCTGATTGGCGACGATCTCGACTTTGGCGTTACCTGTAACCGAAGAGAGCCTGATGAGTACGTTATTTCCATGCACCGTAGCGATGTTTTACTAATAATCAGCAGTGAGCCTATTGTCTGCATGGGCCCCAAGGTGGATTGTGCGAATATGCTAGATCTGAAATTCAAACCTCCCAAGGAAAGTATCGACCCTGCCCACTTCGGAAAATGGCGATCAGGGTCAGTGACCGGCTGTTAGCTACCCAGCTAACAAGTTCCTAGCCCGCCGAATGCGTCAACGACTGCAAACCTTGGTATTGGCCTCAACATCCGAACAATCCATATGGATGGGGTTATTAGTGTTGAGTCAAGTCGGACTTTTTCCCATCAACAGAGAAGCGGTGAACCTGTCGAACAAACAGTTGTAATTTTGTAATTTTGAATTTGTTAGATGTGGAAAACAATTTCCATTCATCCTATCAGGAGGCAAAATATGTGCCCTAAAGATAAAGCCAGTTTCTGTTGGGCTTGAATTGCCGAAATTCACTTTGCCATGGGAAAAGGCCAAGGTTTACCTAAGAGCCACATGTTCTTTTGATCACAAACAGGCACCACTTAGCAAAGCGTCACCTTGATACAGTTGTGACTTCAATATAATTAAGTAGAATCTCCATTTGCTTAGATCTATCACTCGGGTCCACCATCCTCAACGTGCACTCTATCCAAGGTCTTTAAGGGGTACAGCCAACGTGCACTCTTCAATATAGATAGGAACCTAATAACAAAACCCATTCTCCTATCTGTCGGCTTGATCTTTTGTTTACAGGAGGAAGAGCAAGGTCGCAATGGACAGTAGACCAAGTGATCCAACGTATGCCATCTCAGCACCGGAGTCGGTGGCAATGGCAGCCTTGGATGAAGCACCCGTGGACGAAGCACCTGTGGACGAAGTACCGGTAGGAACAGTAGTTTCCGAAGTGTCCACAGTAGTCGGGAGGCTTGGAGTGTCAGGGGCGATAGGAGGGCTTGAAGAGCCCAAAGGTGTCGTTATGGTCTTGGTCACGACGACCACCGGATGCTTGATCCTGCAGGGTACATGATGGGGGATCGAGGGAGTGACAATAGCAGGAGCTACTGTACCAGGAGTCTCGGATGTCATCGAGATGCTGTAGGTAACGCTGACCGTGGCATTACAGCGTCCGAAACCAGCACTAATAGCCTCTGCGTGATATCAGCAAATTGTTCTCGAAAGACTTCAACATCTTCACGTACCATCAAGTTCCTTCTTGGCACACTCTTTCTCGGCACAGGCCTTGAAAAGGTCCTCGTATTCCTTTCCACAAAAGCACTTCTCGTAGTAAGGAACGCAGTCCCTCTTCCTGGTCGCGTCAACCATACAGGAGTTCTGTGATATGTTAGTGACAACACCTTTTGTTTCGGTTTCCAATTGATACGTACGACGCAATGAGGGAGGTCTGTTGCCTTTGAGCCTCCCTTTGCCAAAGCGAGAGTTGGCAGGAGGGCGCTGGTGATGATGATCCCACTGACGGCTGACTTCATGTTGATGGCAGTGGTTTGGAGTGGTGAATCGATTCAAAAATGACGTTGGTTATTTCTGGTGTGTTTTTGCTTGGTAAGTAAGTTTCTCCAGCCCTTGGTCACCAGATATTGCGAAGTTTACGGCCCGAGTCGAGTATAGACTCAAAGTTTGTTTCATTAAGGGTCTTCACTTTTTGCCTCCTACAATTGTTGATGTCTTCCGTCTAGCCATTGGATGAAGCGCGAAACTCAATGCATCTCTCCGGGAGAGGAGAATATCTCATTGCTTTCTGACATAGGATGTGGAGGTCTTTCGCAGCTGTAAGAACTCCGACTAAGCATGGCGTGTTGAACGCAAGTAATTCACGCTCGAAGCTAGTCCATTGCAGCATTGAGGCATTTCAGTGGGGATTACGAGCGGCGTCTTGTCTCAAGCGCGTTCTAAAGCCATCCCTGCCCAGCCTACAGTCTCGGCGAAGAAGCCACACGCGTCTCCTCCGTCTATGGGGGCGGTTAAAGGCCAATCGCCAGCTTATGTGAGTGAGTGCGATTAAGTTGCCACGATTTAACTTGAACCTCTATCTACTCGGCCACTACGGGAAATTAAATTTGGTCACAATGGAAAAGAAAAGATGACGTGTTCAAAGCAATGCAGTAATGGGAAGGCATTTGTCCTCAGTAGCGCAATGCCCCGGTAAGAGAGCAAGATTTCCAGGTGACGAGAGGCGCGTCACACATCAGGAAGATGGACGACAGTGAATAAATAGAGAAAAACGAGACAAAAGAATAGAATGATGTCTGTCTGGCATATTTAGAAAGGAAGAGAGGCTCTGGAGAGGAACAAAAAGAAAAGACGTTGCGGTTTGTGTGGATCGAACACACGACCTTCAGATATCAATTCCCGAAGTTTGACTTCAGTCTGACGCTCTCCCAACTGAGCTAAACCCGCTAGCCAATGAGGTCGATGAAGATATGGTCGCGTAATCCAAACCATAAAGCGATCCGGCTGTTCTCTCTCTGTACCTAACCTAAAGAATTCTCCGCTGCATCCTGTGAGCCCAAGCGCAAAACACCCTTTTGCATTTGACAGGGAGTGTCTTGGAACGGTGCAACAAGGTCGCTCACTACCAACGATGATCTCACTTGATAGATGAACACTAAGAATGGCAGTTTTCTTTTCTTATAACAAGATCCAGGCTGTAGTCCCTCGTCAATCCAACAACAATCCCCTGTAGCGCACAGCAATCTCTGACACGCGACAAGCTCACTGCTAGGTCTAGGGGATTATTCTTGGGAATCGGATGTACGGCGCAATGGGAATTTGTTTTCGCGCAGCCTTACTCTCTTGGCAGCCCGCTCTGCGATGTCACTGGGGAATTGAAGTCGGTGCATGGCGGCCCATCCATGTGGTTGAATCCACCAAAACGGCAATGTCGGGAAATTATATCTTGGCTCATGTCACTACTTCCGTTCTAACTCTGGTAAACAGCGACGGGAGCCATGAGCATCTCGGCACCGAAAGAACCATGGTCTTCCCTTTTTTACATATCAATTCGTCTCTATATAGCTTTATTATTAGTCCTGAAAGCTCAGCCTGTCTTGGCAGAGTCATCAACCCGATCCTTCGTTTCAAAAAGAACCATCGTTCAACAGCGGGTCTCTGTGATTGGTATTGCCGGGGATTAATTTAACACTGACTCCACTAGGCTGAGTGCTCAACGATTTATAAAACCAGCGGTCGCCTTGTGGAATTTGACTTAGTATCATTGTAAACACATCTCGAATCGCTCTTCACCATGGCCATTACCAAGTTCGGACTTCTCACCCTTCTCGCCATGGGCGCCGCCCAAGTTAGCGGCAGGGACCAGATTCAAAAACCCGCCCAATCTCCCTTGATCAATCAGATAACATCGCAAGGATGCTTCAGCGCCCTCCCATCAGATGCAGACTCTCACGGATCATTCGCCTTCATGACCACTGGTGAATGCGGAAACTCTTGCACCAAAGAGAAGAAGCTCGTCGCAATCACTTTTGGAAGCACCTGTTACTGCTCCGACAAGTACCCCGCCAAGTCGTCGCTGGTAGACGATAGCTTGTGCGACGAGCCGTGTCCAGGTTATGCCATGGAGGCCTGTGGAGGAATGAACCCCAAGTCTTACAGCGTCTTCAACACAGGACTCGATCTCGTCCCCGAATACGACGACGATAAAGATGACGGTGGTGACGCTTCTTCTGCGACCGAGGCTCCATCCAGTGCATCTACCATCATTTCCACAGCCTCTGTTGTTTCGACCAAGGTTACGTCGGCGACAGGGATCCCTTCTACAAATGAGACTGAGGAGGTCAGCTCAGCTACAGCCAGCCCTGAAGAGACTTCCCCGGTACTGCCTGTTACCGCGTCTCAAATCCCGCCCGTGGTGAACGAGCAAACTGCTGCCGCAACACCTAGCGCTTCCGCCTCGACTGTCCCAGAGAACGCATCGCCCAGACTCTCCAACCCCATTGGCAACATCGTCAGGATAATGATGAGCTTGCTTTAAATTCCCAACCAGGAATGCAGAAAGATTATTTACCTTGAACAGTATCCTCACTGTCATTGCAGTAGCATGTCAGCAAGCATACATTATGTTCACCTGAAGCTTGTAAATGATCAAATTCCTTGTATATAGTTTTACACATGCATAGAAGCACACGAGACATGCTTATTATGATAGCGATTGATAATAGAAGGTAGACCAATGATTCAACAGGCTACTGCACCGTGAAAGATGCTGCAAGACTGGCGAATGTCATTCCTGTGTCCTGACGCCTTGTGTGAACTGGACAGCTCCTTGTTAGTGTGTATGACGCCAGATGACGGCGAAGGATTCATGAGCTGTCAGATTCCAGTATAATATTGCGAATGAAGGAGCGGAAGGATGAGTCAAGGGTTACTTAAAAACTGTTCGGGTTTCATATAAATATTCCTGATCCTGGCGCGAAAAAGCAGCGCTGGTCGGGATCTGGTTTTCAGTGCTCGCTGATCTTCAATGCTCAGGGCAGCAATGGAAGGGCACCCGGGCGCCAACTTAAACTTCAGTGGCTGCTTCCACTGTAAACCAGCGGCTCCTCTGCCCATCTTTAACCTGTCGCGCATTGTTGAATCTTCTCTCAATTTACTCAAAATAAATTCCTTAGTTATCAGCAATCAATCTACCCTTAGTTTATAGGCTCTTTATTGCAGCGAGTTGTGTCTTTGTGGTACGATTCCAGTTTGAAGAAGTAGTGGTTAAGCCGGTGAGAGGAGCCTGCCCAACAAACACTCTCTGTCCACACAAGCAGCGATTGTTCTCTCTCTCACTCACAAACTAGACCATTCAAAATGCCGATAGTATTGCAAGATGCCGTCAATTAATTGAATCTATATAGCGCTGTGTAAAAGGTTCATTTTCATGAGCGCGACAGAGCATACTCGAATGCTCCCTTCTCGGGAATACATTTAGCACCAACCTCGGGAAGAGTACCATCGACGAAGTAAGAAGAGATAGCATCAAGAAGGCAAGGAGACGAATGCGACGTCACACCATGCTATCAGATAATTAGTGCAATGCTTCAATAAACAAGTGAGAGGAGTTACTTACACCAACACCCTCGTTCACCAGCACACGGCTGTCTCTGAATCGAGAAGCAACCTGATATGCATGGCTAAGCGAGGTAATAGGATCATACGCATTGTTCACGACCATGACAGGGAAACTTGTGTTGACGTTCCTAAGCGTATTCGTGTCAACACCTTCCGCGGCATCAAGTTTCCAAGCACCGCAGGCCATGTAGTCAGCAGCGATGGCATCGCCAAAAGTACTCTCAGCAAGATGCGCTTGGTAGAGAGGGTAAAGATCCTCTGGGGTCTTGACACGGAATGAGGTCTCGGAGCATGCGATGCCTTGGAATGCGTTCTTGCCCAGATTCCACTCTGATGTGTCCTCCTTGTACACACTCAACGCCTTCTTGTAGTCGCCTTCAAAGGCGTATGAGAGAAGATCGACGACTGTTGAGTAGGAGAAGGGACTCGAGAGGAGGTTCATGATGCCGTTCTTCAGATCCTTTAGAATGGAATTACCAGCATAGGGGTAGTCCTTGGACGAGAGACCCTCGGGAAGGTCTTTCATGTCCTTGAGCTTCTTGAAGAGATCAACTGTTGCGTCGCGCAAATTCTCAACAGTTGTCTTGCTTCCAGAGTAATTGGCCAGTTTACAAACATCAGTACCAAGCTCAACACACTCAGTGAAGAGATGGATCAAGGACTTCTCAGTATCCTTGGGGCCTCCAATACCCGTGGAGGTAAAGTACGCGTCCGCAAGCGAGTTCGAATCAAGAAGAAGACGTCCAATGCGATCGGGGAACATTGATGCAGCAACCTGTCCAAGGATAGTACCGTATGAAATACCCCAGAACTGCAATTTCCCATCTTCACCGAGCGCATCAACGATCTTCATCATGTCTCGTGCAGTGAAGGCGGTACTGAGAAAACGGCCGTTTGCTTGCTGTGATTCATAGCAGGCCTCGGCGACGGCCTGCATGGACTGCCAAGCTTCATTCTTGACATATTCCCAGAGGTCAGCCTGGGGAGGAGGATCAATGCCTCTACGAGAATGGGAAGCAGCAGTTTTATTCACATCGCAAACGTATGGGATGGTTCTGCCAGTGCCGCTTCGCAATGTTAGTACTAGGCAGTTGAAACAGTCAGTCCTACTTACCGAGGGTCGAATGAGATGATGTTGTGATGACCACCAAGGATACTGGCGACACGTTAGCTATTATCGCTGACAGGGCTAAAGATACTCACTCTCGAAAGTCCTGTCCAAGATATGCAAGCGTCTCAATGCCAGAAATTCCTGGACCACCCGGATTCCAAAGAACACTGCCCTTGAAAGGTTCCTTTGTAGCATTGTACCTTATCAACTGCAACTCAACCGTCTTCTCAGACTTGGAGTCGGTATAATCCAACGGAACCTCAATAGTCGCACAATCACCAGCCTTGATCAACTTCTGCGCATCCTCAGCAAGGTCCAAATCGCAAGGTCCCCATTGCAATGATGACGCGTCTGAAACGCGAGTAAACAATAATAGCAGCGGCGCAAAGCGGTCATAAAGCATCTTCATGTTGATGAAGGAGAAGGCGAGGATAATGAACTGGCTGAAGGGTATCATATCGTGGGCTTTGGTGATAATTTATGCTTTTGTTGTAGATGGCGGAGTGGAGCGTCGGACGATCTGATAGTTGGTGGAGAGTGCAGGGAGGAGGGATACTGATCCCAGCGGGGTCTTGCAATCTCGGGTGCTGAACAGAGGCAGGCTTAGACAAATTTTGTCATTCAGCTGAGACCATTTGGTGAGATAGAACTGCCGAACGGTGGATATCTTATCTTGTCGGTCCTAGAGATCATGATGCAAGAGAGCTCTGGCATGTTCTCACGTCAGTTCCTGAGCATACACTTGTCGTTGTTATGGTTGACAGCAGTGGGCATGGCATGGAGCCTTTGCAGCATGATAGCCTCAACGCTCTGACTCTCAACTGCCGTCCACCGTGCAAATCCCCCGTGACCGGTGTCTGACGGGAAGGTTTACTGTGCCACATGCCGGCAGCATCCGTTCCTGAAATCTCACACAAATTACGCTAAAGTTCACGAAGGAAGCGCAAGATTTTCTTTATCACATCATTCACAGTCAGCGCGGGACGGTTCTGACCCGCTGTAAGCTTAGTGCCCAGTTATTTGGTCTCCGTCAGCCCTGGCACGGCACGGACCGGTTTATCAGGTACCGCCTAGAGCCTAAGAGATAACACAGTGAGTGATTTGATCACTTTTGTATGACTTGAGCAAAAATGGAGTATGGTTGGTTGGATGTTACAAAAAAAACAAAAGAAATGATTGCGGTTTGTGTGGATCGAACACACGACCTTCAGATATCGAATGATAGTGATTGAAGTTTGACTTCAGTCTGACGCTCTCCCAACTGAGCTAAACCCGCTGACTAAGATTTATGATTGCAAACGACGTAATGAAGCAATATATTCTACTGACTTCTTGATTTTGAACTGTGGGCATGGGATACAAACAGAGATGTCTTTTCAAGTGTGAGTTCCAAGGCAGAACGATCTGTTGTATATGGTCATTTCGCATATTCAAACTCACTTGGGTGTAACACGCAAACATGAGCTATTAACACAAACTACGGCTGCTGTATGCACAGCAGAGGGTTGATCTTGATTATTTGATTGCGGCTCTACATCTCAAAGTACAGGGTATAGTGGTTCCGACATCCTGGATTAAAGCCAGCAATACACCCAGGACATTGGTTATTACTCCCGAGATACTCATCGATAGACAGTTCTCGACAGCAGTTGCCGCATAGAACCGCCAACTCTTGTCGCTCTGACCTAGGCCAAACTTTGGAAGGATGTCCCGCCAGCTCATCATGGCAACTTATACAGGCATAATAATCTCCGCAGCATTTGTGTCGAATGGCGATGATATCAAGACCTGAGTGCCAATGATCACATTGAAGCTTGGGACGAACATTTACTCCATGAACCGTTGGTGGGGTTGAGGAGATTGTGTCTGTGGGTTGAGGCATTTATTTGACAGGGGAGGGTGTGGTGCTGGCGGTATTGGGTGACGGGAAAACTCGTTTGGGGTGGTTGATCAAATAGCTCGAAGCGACCTTGAATGTAACTGCCGAAAGAACTGTTGGTTAGGTGAAAGTTATCTGCAGGATCAATCGATTGAGTTCAAGGTTTGAGATTGGCGACAGACGCGCGGTGGAGCTAGATGTGTTAGTGCTGTGTTAGGGTTGTGTTGGCCATAGCCGATGGCAACCATAAGTTCGTGTGCAAATAACCGCCTAGCACTATTGGCAGACTAAGAGTTGGTCAACAACAGAAGGTCTTGTAAGATTCGAGCAACTCTGGATGCTTTTCGCGAGAGTCTGTGCAATAGCGAATTAGTCCCAGGACAGCACAAATGGCATCAGATCATCTCCAGATGCCATTCACACTTGCTTTGCCGCATGCCAACCCAAGACATGTTTGATCAGATGATCCTTTTCCGTTGGCGGATCGGTATCCACCTACCTTATCACCAACAGCGTCACGATAGTCACAAGTAAAGCCAGTAAATTCCTTTCGCTTTTTGAGTTGCTGAGACATACATGTGAAATACCAAGGTAAACTTGCAGCTGTTGAAGAGTCGAGTGGCATCATGTGCATGGTAATACTCACGAGAGAGGACTTGCTTGCATAGAAAACCCCACTGCCGCAGTCTTTAACATACGTCGATACGCAAGTAAGACGGCCTCAATCTCGGATGGGCGGTTACAGTAGTGGTGTAGGTATGTAAACCACGAGACGGAACGGAAAACAACATCCGCGATCCAATGACCCAACACCCTCCCAGTTAGGCAATCACGGCAATCTGCCCATTTAAGCGATAAGGCTGCAAGGGCAACCTAGCAGCGTAGTATTGTTGCTACATAGTAGGCTGTATAAGTAGCTATTTTACGTGCTGCAACCTCGAAGCTTATCGACATTGATCACCCCACTTTCTCTGCCACCGAAATGTTTGAAAGAAGTAATTTTCGTAAGCTGCTTCCCTCCATCTCGGAGGACGTTTCCCCTCGTCGAAAAGGAATCACAGGGAATGAACCAATGAGGGTGTCCATCAATAAGGACACGTGCATATCATCCGATGGGATACGTCATCCGTTGTCCTTAAAGAAGGAATTGAGAAAAAAGCAGGGCCTGGGCCTGAGGACTTAGCAGATTGGGCCTGGATTCTTCATCTGGTCCGGTCCGGACGAGTGGGGGATCCATATGATGCATCATTTACCAAGGCGTGTTGGTGGATATATCACGGATTTTCAGCTTCACAATTACAGCCCTAACAGGGAATTTCCGTGGAGCGTAGCTTTCATTCTGCACATCGGTATGGAGAGCAGCTCCTCTTTTCCAACATGAGTGAGACATGCATTGTAGGTGTCGAATAACTCAATAGCTTACAGTGGCTTATTCGCATAGGATACGAATCTTCGCCCCTCAATGGATGAATCCTTGGGCACGGATCGCGCAGCATGTGATGAAGAATCGGAAATGCCCCACCACATTGCCGACTTTCCTCAACCAACATAGCCTTGCTAGGATGTAAGCTACACGAGGCGTTTCGCACGGTTAATGTACTGTCCTTCCCTGGTATCACGGAGCTGACGACAGCGAAAACGGAGCAACTCAAGTGAAATGCAAGGAATCGTCACTATGAAAATGTTGGATTCGTCAAGAGGTAGATCCTACTGGATATATGAAGTCATTGCCGAGCCTATCAACCGGCATCTCTTCCGTCGCTTATGTAGCTATTGTGGCTTTGTGAAACAACACCGATTCCTTTCATGCAGGCTTGCATCCCATATGCATAGTCATCACGCAGCCAATCGCTTCCATTGTATTGAAGGAAGCGCTACGCCACGGAACAGTCTAGATTTCGTGTCAGACCGATAGGACATAAGAGGACTGCTTTCCTCTCTGCATTGGCATACGGTGCAGCAGTTACGCATCTCTATTCTGGACCAATCCCTTCCCAACATGCAACTCCCATTACTCCAAGGGCTATTTGTTGGTGTCATAGCGGTAGGCCAAGATATATCTATCTTTCTACATACTCTCGAACTGACACTCATGGCTAGACAATACTATGGCTCGTCTACACGGTTATCTACAGACTGTACTTCCATCCTCTGTCCAAGTATCCTGGCCCTAAGCTAGCTGCATGTAGTCATGTACGTCACCTCTTCTTATAGCATAATGTTTAACTATACTCACAAACATTGACAGTTCTGGTTCATCCGCACCTGGAGCAGCGGCTTCTATCCTCAACGAATGGATGAGCTCCATCGCAAATACGGAGACATAGTCCGCATCTCCAGCAACGAACTTAGCTTCAGGTCACCAACCGCTTTCAAAGACATCTACAACCATGCTTCCAAGGACAACCCTGTATTTCCCAAAAGTGATTATATGTATATGAGGGACCCGTCGGTCAAGCGACACGACATTGCTTTTGTCAAGGATCCCCAAGACCATCGTGCGCAGCGCAAAACACTCTCTCATGCATTCAGTGCGAAGGCTCTGAGAGACAACGAGGAGTCAGTCCAGACGCATGTAAAGTTGCTTTTGGACCGATTGGAGCACCGTGCTGGGCCTGGGTCAGACGGGGCCAACATGTGTGATGTCTTCAACTGGTTGACATTTGACATTATTGGTAGGTCAACCTTCTCAAAATAACCAAACATTCACTAATCATGTTCAGGCGACTTGACATTTGGCGAGTCCTTCAACTCAGTCTCAAATTGGGAAGCGAGCATCTGGGTCTCCCTTATTCTAAGCTTTCTCTATCAAGCAACATTCATGCCAATGCTTAACCGCCTCGGCATTCCCATATCCCTATTCAAAAACATCATCCCCAAAGCAATGAAGGAGAAACTAAATCATCATGACAAGCTTACGATGGAAAAGGTTAAGCGAAGAGTTGAGATGGGGGGTACGCGAGACCGTGAAGATTTCTTTACCCATCTTCTTCAAAGAGAAAAGGGGGAACTGGATTTCATGTGGCTACGTGAGCAAGCCAAAATTCTTATTCTCGCTGGGTCCGAAACCACGGCAAACTTGATGGCTGGTGCGACTTTATATCTGTGTAGGAACCCCGACAAGATGGCCAAGCTTCAACATGAGATACGCTCTGCGTTCTCGTCTCGGGATGAAATCACGGGTGACTCTACGGCTAATCTTGAGTACTTTAACGCCGTTATCGAAGAAAGTCTCCGAATCTTCCCGCCCGTTCCTTTCGGTCTTCCAAGAGTCAGCACTGGCGGTATAGTTGACGGACACTACATTCCCGCCGGTACAGTGGTATCAGTGGACAACTGGGCAACAACTCATGATGAGCGAAACTTTAGTCGACCGAGAGAGTTTATTCCTGAGCGATGGATTGGAGCAGGCTTTGGGGACCGAAAGGAAGCCAGTCGACCATTCACACTTGGTCCTCGCAGTTGTCTGGGTATTAATCTTGCGTACATGGAGGCCAGAATTGCGCTGGCTTCGCTGGTGTATGCGTTTGATTGGGAGATGGTGAATACCGAGCTTGATTGGGATAAGGATGTTCGGTTCTATACTGCCTGGCAGAAGCCAAAGCTGATGATCCGGTATCGCCCTCGTGCTGAAGAAAAGGGTTACTAGTCTTGCCTAGCAGTAAGGGGCAAATCGATATGTCATGTCTCATAACTCATTTCCCGGGATGCTTGTTCTCGTTTTACAATATCAAGTCATTGTTTTGTCAGCCAGATCGGCAATGCTCATACTATTATGCATTTTTCATAATCGTTACCAACCCACAAGTTAAACTTCTTTATAAATAGTGAAGCTAGTCACCGGTAGTTCAATTTCGGTGTTGAAACTTATCAAGGTCAAGCGCTAATTTCGATCTTCAAGCCACACCGACGTGGCGCCCTCCACTTACACTTACTAATGCACAGCTGATCGTTGGTTGCAAAGCGGAATTTGGCCACAGGACTTGAGCGAGTGACAGACTAATCAAGTGTGTCGTCGTCAGAGGCGTTAGGATAATTTGATGATACGCAGGGGTACCGCTGAAGACATCAGGAACCTGCTGGTAAGTGCAATTTAAACATCAGATTGAGCGCAAAGAGAAGCATCGAGTGGAAGAAAGAGTTCTATACGTTAAATTAAATGACTATGGTATCATAACTATGCAAAAAAGATCATCTATAGCACCTGCTTATCTGCCTTGAGTCTAGCGATCAGCGTAGGCAGGTCAACATCCTGAACACTAACACCCTGATCAATAGCAAGACACGCCGCTGTCGCAGCGCTCTGGCCAAGAACCATATACGTAGGCTCCATGCGAATAGCAGAGTAGGCAATATGTGTAGCACTCATGGTAACAGGGTTGAGGAAGTTTGTCGCATCCTCAGACTTGGGACAGATGGTCTGGTAGGGAATGTTGAAGGGGCCTGGGGTAGCGATATGCACCTTGCCTTCGTCACGGAGCTTTCCGTCGACGACAACGCGCTCGACTTGGTGGACGTCGAGGGAGTAGGCGCCCTTTCCAACACTGTTGTTGGGACGGGCAGGAGGAGACTGGATATCGCTTTGGCGCATGGTGTAGATACCGTTCATGCGACGACCCTCACGAATGTAGATCTCATAGGGCCAGTTGTTGTTGCTTGACCATTCATCCTTGGCGTATCCCCATTCAGCGACGCGGGTTCGCAGATCCTTGGGAACACGAGGGTGGTTGGCCAAAGTCCAGAAGAAACCTTGAGTGTAAGACTTGTGCTGAAGATAAACCTGGCGACGTCTATCATAAGACCAAGTAGCGTAGTTGCCATCATCCTCAAAGCTCTCGCCGATAAGATCAGTGCTAACGTGGCTCTGGGCGTTGGAGTCAGTCTTGACATTGGGCATAAGTTGGCTGGTGAAGGGAGTGCCGGTGTAGCCCGACTCAAAGTATCGCAGGAGCAATTCATACTGAGACTCCCGGTAGTCGGCGGGCTTGGTGAAGGGAATTTGATTGGCGGTTTGCTTGGTAAGACTCATGCGGAAGTTGTAGGACTGGAGACGGAAGTCATCGCCCTTGCCCTGAAGAGAAGCGGCATCCTTGATGATGCGACCAACACCCTCAATTAGACCGCTGCTCGGGTCACCCTTCTTCTTGTAAGGGTCGACCTTGGAAAGCTGCTCGAGGGCACCGAGACGGAAACCAGCGACAGACTCACTATAGTCATCTGTGCTCTCACGGCCGGTGCGCCAGCTAATCTTGGCTGCCTCCATCAGATCACCCTCGTAGCTAGCATCGATGAACATCTTGCCCTGAAAGACATCGCCATTGAGAGTCTTGAAAGAGGTAATTTGGCCGTTCTTCTTCACGACGCTGCCAGCGGACCTATCGATGGCTCGGTTACGGAAGAGGGGAATCTTGCCATCCTTCATCCACTTCTCAAGGATGTACTCAGCTGCCTTGGGCTCAAAGGTCCACTGAACCTTCTTGCTCTCGTCAATAGCAGGACCGGGCTGGGCGCCAATCTTTCGCCCCAGGTATCCGGAGCGAGTTTCCTGCTTCCATGCGTTGCTGTTCTGATAATGAGTATAGACCTTGGCGTAAAACTCTCTTGCAATGCCACCGATGGCGTTTCCGTTCTTAGAGTCTGTCCAGCCAAGGCCTGATGTCGTAAGACCGCCCAGCGTGTTGCCGGGGAAGACAATGGCCACTGTCTTCTTCATGCGCTTGGTTTGCACAGCGGCCGCAATAGCGGCGACTGTGTTGCCGTAGATGACAACATCATATTTGCCGGGGACGTCTGCTCTCTCATGCGGTGCTGCAGTAGCCATGAGCATGAGATACGACGCCATATAAATGGTGCCGATGAGCAGAAGGAGCCTATTTCTGAAGAGAGCTGCCATGATTGTTAATGGATGAACACGAGCTGGCTACTCGGATCGGAAATAGAGGGGGACGAAATAAGGTAAATAAGGTCTCGGGGCAAAAGAGTGGCCTGCAGGTTGGTTGGCCCTCAAACAAAGCCCACGCAGGAACAAAGTTCAAGTTGTAGGTAACAAGGGCTTTATGAGAGGTCTTCAGAGAAACATGGCTTGCGGGAAGTGGATCAAGTGTGCATGACAAAGTAGTCTCTCACAGAAAGGAAATAGGCTTCGTATTTCTAGGGGACGGGAGAGTATTGTAATTTGGGCCAGAAGAGGTACTGAGCTGGGGTTGGTCTAGAACATTGGGCTAGCATATCTAACCGACGGGAGAGTTCTTCTCCTGCGGTACTGTGCCAGAAGGAAGCTAATCCCCAATGGAGAGAAATACCGCGACTTGGGTAAATCTGATATCGCGTGTCATTGTTTCTACGACAAGGGAGACTCAAGAGGGTGCAAGGCTGTGTTCACTCACACCCCCCTTACACCAGACTATCGAAAGCACTATTGGTGGATCGACAAAAAGAAAGCGACCAAAAAAGAAGAACGACTTAAACTCACATTGGCCAAGTAGCTTGAAAGGATGCACCCAGATCCTCGAGGGTCTGAGTGTCTGAGCTTCTAAATCGAGGTCGGACCTGGTAAATTGAGCACGCAGACTCCGTAGAATACTACTCATGGTGAGGCCTGGACCCTTGGCTAAGATGGGTAAGGGCCGGGCGTAGGGCCTGCCAGGGGTCAAGTACTGGTGCTGTAATGATCTGTGCGAAAGACAATGGGGGGGGGAGACAATGAGACGTTGAAGATCTCGGCCCTGGCTGATGGGTCAGAAAGAAAGAAAAGGAGTGGAACGGGGCCCGGACTATCAACTGTTGCGCCGTCCAGTCAGGCACCTAAAAGGGACATGAACGCTAAATTGGTGGCTTTTACCCCTGTATCTCTGAGATCTTGACCTAAACTTGATTCGAACAAGAACCACATTCCTCAGTCAGGACAGGCACTGGCGACCTCGTAAAAGAAAGTCCCCTCATTTCTTTTCTTTACTATCAGTCATTTTCTCAAATTCACCTGAACTTAATCATATGTCATCGTGTCGCCTTTAATTAAATGCTCGATTCACTTAAATAGACTTCCCGTCTCACTTCCCCATCGCTTTCTGTCTCCTTGAATGTCGATCCGCTCGCTTACAACGTCGGTCACCTCTTGGCACACTAAATAGCTCACGATGTCTTCATTCATCCTTCTCGGCTCTTCCTCTTTGCGCTTTGGTCAGCTTACAGCTCATGCGCCTCTCTGCCCGCTGTCGCCGTTGAAGAAGGAAGCTTGGTAGAGCTGTAGACGGTCCAGGCCATTCATCGTTCGGCCGAACCAATAAGCCTTGCCCAGCACTCAATAGCGCATTTCTTACCGCTCGATGGTTTCTTCAGTGGAGTGCTGTTGGGTGCGCGCTTTCAGTTCCGCCATCATATCGTCCCCAGCCGAGGTTGTTCTAGAGCAGAAGAGTACCATTCCTCTCACCATTGAGAAAAACCAGGATAAGGCGAATAATTGATCGTCAATTCCTTGTATTTATTCGGGAATGCCGGCGATCAATTGTTGGCTTTAATGCCAATAGTTTATTTAGAGCCTCTCCTTCAGCTGCTCTGTTCACTTTACCGCCCATTCTGATCACCACTTTCGTTGGGCACGAGGCAATTCATCAGCCAGCCGCACTCTAACCATTAGTCAATAACCTAAATGATCGCCTGGCGCATTGCAGTTTTCGTAGCCCTGCACTTCGCAATGCAAGCCCAACAGACCCTGCATCTGCTTTATCATTGCCAGCCGCAATCAATCAATGACTCTTACGTGTACCATCATCATGCAGTTCTTACCACCAGTTGTAACAACCATCACGTTTTAGACGGCCAAGAAGATAAAGCGACAAGGCTCTTGTGCTGTCTTTTCCTCGTTCGGTTAGCCTTATCAGGGGCACTTTAAATGGGCGCGTCGCGATTTCTGTACCTCCAGGGCACAGCGTCAGATGCCCTGACCTAGCCGATGATCCTCGGAGAAGCGGGCTAACCATACTGGAAATTACTGTTACGGAGTACGAAAAGTAGAATCTAAGAGGATCGCAATACGAGACTTTGTCTTGGCATAATAAGCTTAAAGATCTTTACGGTCCAAGCGGGATGGCGTTTTCAGCCGAACGAGTGTAGAAAAGGAATTATCAGTCATATGACTTTGCTTCTGCAGAAGTAGCCTCGTGCGTCTAAAGATAATGAAGGATGTACTGCCAAGATGGGATTGTGGACTTGAAATTTGCATAGCCCTGATGAACATCGGTCACTTCCATTTTCAGAAACGCAGCTGTTGTTCCGTACGGAGCAGGTCTTGATAATAAGACGGGGAAACTTGTGATAAAAGGTTTTACTTCTAGATAGCTTGGAAGATACATCTAATTAGTGTGTTAGTAATGACCGCTTTGCAAATCGTCGCTGCAAGGCTTTTAGGCGGGAGTGTTCTCGCTTGGCTGCGGGAGGGATATGCATCCATGCTCCAACAGGATCCCAACCGAGCGGATAGAGGAGTGCCAAGAATTCCTTCGTTGACGTATACTATGTGTCCATCTGAGCAGATGAAGTCTTGATTGGTGATAACAATGTTGGTTGTACGTCACGAAACGCTCCTCGTTGGTGACCGACGTTTCTTGATTGACAGAATGCTCTTGACGGAGGATTGAAATCATAAGATCCCAATACCGGAAGTTTACATCTTCGCAAGCCCATACGTAATCATCCTTGGCTGAGCAAGATCATCTGTGAGGCCTTGTCGAGGCGACATTTCCAGTTCCATTGCTCTTGATGAAGGATCCAGCGTTTCGTAATTCTCTTCCAAGCTTGAATCTCGTTCAAGTCCCGCATCCGCTCAGATGTTCTTCCTCGCTAGAGGGACAGTTTGGAGGCCGAAAGTTCCTCTCCTTGACTATCATGCTGCACCATCAAACGTATCTCTTGCAGGAATTGGGTACAGTGTTTGGGTTAATAGCGGATTCTCCACTGTTATGGCCGGGTCTGGTAAACGGCGGCTCTGATCTTCCGAACTGTTATATCAACGGTATTGTCTTTTGCAGCTCTTCCAAGATACCTGCTCACTGTTCGGAAGTTGGATTACCTATTGCCAGCACTTGTGTTAGTGGTGACTAGACGTTAGTCGTTTCCCACTAAACGGCCGCAGAGACACATCCAAGTACATCGTTTGGATAAATCTGTCGAGTGGAGTGGCTTCCAAAAGCTAGAAGAGATCTCATAAGCCCGTCGCGAAAGCTCGTGGTCGTGCTGATGAGGCTATCCCAAAGACGTGTAGAGGCCGTGTTCATCTATATGGGGGCGTCTAACATCAAACTAAGCACATACGACCATACCTACCAGAAAATACGGGATCCCGTCCGCTCTCCCATAGTCAAGCTGGTAAGGGGCGGATTAGTAGTTGGGTCGGTGACGACCAGCGAATCCCCGCTGTTGTATGTCTCTCTTTTTGCCATTTTGATCTACAGCTAAAGCAGGTCATTGAGTAGACAATACGACTCTGCCTCTAGTTCTCTTTGTCTCTTTCTTTCGCCTTCAATATAATGCGCCTGGGGATTAGTGGCAGTAATCGATCTGCATATTGCTACAATGTCGTTTATATTTGCTCAGATGATCAATCGCAAGATCCAATTGCAAGTCGTGAACCACGAGAAGTGATTGGAAATATGCTGCAAAAAGAATCCAGAACAAAGCAATCACTCTATCCCTAATATACTCAGTTACAACTAATGTAAAAATGTAAAAAGAGAAGGTATAATAGCGGGATTAAACCGCCTGTAATGGACGAACAGGGAATCGAACCCTGGACCACTCCCAGATTATTCAGATGATGAATTATGCTAAGGGAGTATTATACCACTAAACCATTCGCCCAGTGAATTGTTGAAGATAAGTGTCAAATTTTCACTCTATATCGGCGATCTGTGTAGATTGGTAATAGGTAGTCTGGTAGGGTTGTGGCAGAGTGGCATAAAGTGGGGCACTTGGCCGAGGTTTGGATGTGAGTCTTGATGCTATCACTCTCCATGAAGCAAGCGTCCATTGCCGCAGCCTTCCATCAACTTCGCAGGTCTTGCGATTACTGCTTGGCGAGTAATCACTCCACCTTCTGCGGTCATACCGTTTCGCTATGGTAAAGTACATCTTCTTCCTAGTAGCCCTCAAAACAACTGCCATTATGGACGTCAAAGGCATGGTAGATTGCTAGCACAGGAAGAGCAAAGGCGAACCGAGAGTCACGTGCCCTCCAGGCAGACGCTTTCAGCCGATGCAATTTGCTTTGTCATATCTTACAGGGCTCGCCGATCGCAGTCTTCAAATGCTACGCAAAACAACAAGACGCAAATGTCGGTCGTCTGATAATGGTCAATTTTGGCGTCTCCAAAGCATGCGATACATGCAAGAAGCGCCGTAAAAAGGTGCGCCACCTCATGCTTATCGCGTAATCACTAACGGAATCCTCCGCGCAGTGTGATGAGACTCGTCCAGTAAGAACTAGCGCTCGATACAGGTCCCCGACCGTTGAAGCTAACTGTGGGCTCCAAGGCTTGTCTTCGCTGCGTCAGGTCGAGACGACCATGTCCAGGTTACAGAGATGATTCTTCGTTGATGTTTCGGCATTATTCTGCAGCAAATACACCCACGGATACACCGCCATTGCAAAGATGGACTCCAAATACGGACCATATGCTTGAGTCGACTGCTGTTCATATCTTCCTAGATGAGCTGGTAGTCCGTACGCTTGATCGGAGCCAGTCACGGGGCTTCCTTGATGGCATGCATGATACCTTTGCTACATCCGCTCCCGACTCTATGCTTATGTCTGCTGCCAAGGTAGCCGTTCTTGCATCACTGGCCAACCGCTATCGCAGAGACTCACTCTTCAGCATAGTCCGTAAGCAATACGGTCAGCTTTTGAAGGAATATGTGGCGTCTCTATCAATACCATCAGAGAGCTCATCGGTAGAGCAATTCTTCACTGCTGTTCTTCTAGGAATCTACGAGGTCAGACTGCAAGAGACTGATGGCGAACGTTTTGTTGACTGTTTCTAGCTCATGGCATGCAATAGTGCTTCACCTATTCGACACCGCATTCACGTGCAAGGACTCGGTTCCATTCTTCAAAGAGGAATCTCATCACCACCGTCAACAGCTAAGATTGGCATTCATCTTCCGGGAACATGGCTTGTAACCAAGGGCGCCATGGTAGGTCGTCGCACTTTGTTCAGCATACAAGTAACTAACATAGCCCCCTCAGACTCTTACTCAAGGGGCTGGGATCTTGGGCTCTCCACTCGATGATAACCCTCAACGCTCTCTAGACCAGATAATGGTCAAGCTAACCCCTCTCACCTCGCGCTCTGAGAAGCTCTTGGCTGAACCTTCACCATCAGGGGAAGCTCTTTTGGAGCTCTATCGTGATCTAATAGAATTCACTGACGAGGTCGCACATTGGGGGGATGACCAGCCTCTATCATGGGGTCCAGAGCTTGCTGGCTACGTTCTGCAGGATGCACCAAAGAACTGTGACACGCCATGGATATGCCCTGGGCCTGTAGAAAAGTATTTTGACAGTAAGCTAAGACGCATGTATCTCGCTTAGAACTCGATACTGACATATCCATAGTGTACGTTGCAACAGCCTGGAACTCATGGCGCTCACTCTACATAGTCTGGCTCGACTATATCACGTCTCCAATGCTCTCGGACGATTCGATCTCACTCCACAATTCATAACCAAAATGAACAACCTGATCATCGGTGTCAAAGCCTCCATCCCCTACTTTCTTTCTCGCAACGTTGAAGAGTACGTCCAACAAGTCAACGCTGGAAAGCATACTGTTCACTCGAATCGCTTAAGCGGGGCACTCATGCTATATCATCACATGTACAGTATCGGCAGATGTACGATTGTGGATGCAGAGACAAGGCAGTATCTGGGTGGCACACTGAGGTGGATCGGAAATGAAATGGGCATTGGGAATGCGGCTGTTCTGGCCGATTGCTTACAACCTAGCAAGCAAGGACCTTCGGTTATGCAGAGCTCGAAGATTTCTTTTATGGATGCCCTTGAAGGATATTACTTGATTACAGCGAGTATGATGTCGGAATCTCGATAGGTTTGGATGCGCGAGTTGGAGACGGGTGTAATCCGACGAGTAATGAACACGGTAGCGATAGATCATGATCCCATACAAAAGTCTCAATACCATAATCCCCAACCGAGCTCAGATCAGTCGTTCACATAGTTTGATCTGTCTCCATCATGATGACTCGCACGACAAGACGTAGCAGCAATGAGAACGTTGTGTGTAGAAGAATAAGGCACCCTGACCAAAGAGTCTTTTGCTCCTGGACAGTAGTCATAAGTTTCATGCAAAACACAACACGTGACTTTACATCACAAAATAGCAGGACCATATTGCAGAAATGCTCTACCTTTCCAAGCGCGATCGAATTGGGCGCTAGAGATTTGACATCGGGTCGTTGACGTCAACCACTTTAGCAAATCGCATGCCTTGGTCTTTTATAAGAGTTTTCTTATAAAAGACACACAGAAAATGAAATCCCTTCGAGCTCTGCACGCGCTCAAGTCACTCAGACCAACCACGATGACAGTGACAACAGTCCCTTCAACGCATCCCATCGCCCAGCGAGGTCCATTGTCACAGGCACAAAACGCACAACTTCATCAATCAAGCGATCTTCAGTATCAGCGTCGCGAAGCTCATATTCCAAAATCATCAGACGAAAATGAGCCGCTGTACGTCCTCACGCTCTTTACGGACAAGAAACACCATGAGTACATGACAGCCCTGCGAAGACAGTGGTTTCCACAGCATCTTCTCAAAGTCGACGCTCATGTTACGCTATTCCATGCTCTCCCAGGTTCAAAATTGGCTGAGATCAAGCAAGATATCAGTGCGATCGCGGCCGGGACAAAGAAATTCCCCATCGTGGTTGATACGAAGGGTGTTTTCGAGATGGGCAAAGGCGTCGGGATCAATGTCTCAACATCGGGAGGTGGCCAGCACAAGCCCGGTGGGATACGACGTGAGCTCAGGGAGAAATGGCAACCATTTCTGAGTAAACAGGATAACGGAAAGAATTGGAAAGCACACTATACCATTATGAACAAGCAGGATGATCAGGAGGAGATAACGAAGTGTCTGGAGTATTTGAATGAGGGACATGCGAACCATGCCGGGACTGTGGAAGGCTTGAGTCTTTGGTTGTACGACAAAGGTCGATGGA
Organism: Fusarium sp. MBC 364; assembly: GCA_030777805.1. NCBI lineage: Eukaryota > Fungi > Ascomycota > Sordariomycetes > Hypocreales > Nectriaceae > Fusarium > Fusarium sp. MBC 364. The sequence goes on from JAPFSC010000013.1 coordinate 75,171, forward strand.
GACCGAATGAGGTGTGGAAATTCATGGATATCTCCTCGGTCTCCCAATAGCGCAGAATGGAAGATGGAGGTTGGAGAGACGGTTTAGAAAAGGTCAATCATAATAGCCCATGCATACTGTAGAAAATAATGCCAATACATTGAACATGAATTGACATTGCTGCCTTGGAACAAATGGCCGGAAAGGTCGAAGACAACAATGCATCGTTTTGGGAAGGGTGGCGCTGTTAAAAGAACTGGTCGACGCGTCGGTGCGCGAACAGCGGTACAGAAAAGAGGGCGACGCGCGAAATGGCAAGAAGAAAAAGTCTCGCGACTGAAAAGCGCTACACGAGATCTGGTATTCGCGTAGAGAAGACAAAAAAGAATCGACAACGGCAGGATTCGAACCTACGCGTGCGAACACAATGCCTATGATGTCTCAGAAGAGATAGCAGGGCATCGCCTTAACCACTCGGCCACGTTGTCATACCTGCAGTTTTAAAATTGTGCATTATATACCACGCTCACAAGACTCTATTCTATTGGCGAGGGGTTAAGCATTGTCTTGGCGCAAGATGTTGACTGCTGAATATAATCCGCAAGTATTGCGAACATGTATAGCGATATAAGGAGTGAGTTTGGCTCGTTGTGGCTGCCAGATGGCGAACAGTGGTGATTTACGCAAACTTTGCTGCATGGGAGAAAATTTGGATATTATTTCCCCTACAAAACCTACTGGCTGATCATCACAAGATAACCAAACAGTGGCAACAAGGGATATGGGAGACGAGGTTGAAGAAAAATAAGAAGACAAAATAGTAGAGGTGTAATGGATGCTACAGCTCAAAAGAGCCTGCTTTAAAGAACCTGCACACGGCAAGATCGCAATTGAAGGTTCATGTCATAGGGTAGGTTTCCGAGTGAAGGGAGAAAAAAACAGAAAATCGCAGCATTAGCCTAGTAGTTACTTAGCAGATAAGACGTATTGGGTATGACGGCTATGGTCTTATCTGTTAGTGAAGTACAGTCATCCTGTTTTCTCAGCCACCAGAAAAAAATTACCTTGACCAATTTGGCTGATCATCACAATTGATGAAGCACCACTCCGCGCCGATGGCATCGCAAAATCGCCTCAACTTCAACAGCGCCCAATCAACTATAATCAGATCAAAAATGCAAAAAAGAGAAATGCCCGTAAGAACAGGCGGCTGGAACTCTCCCGCCGGGAATTGAACCCGGGTCTCAAGCGTGACAAGCTTGCATACTGACCACTATACTACGGAAGATGATAACTGTTGAGCAGTTACTGTAGCGGAGTTCGATGTCACGTGTAATGCTATACTGATATATGAAGGCTACACAGTCAAGTGATGTTAATGTTTTGCCACGGTCTTTGGGCGTTTCTCGCATGGCTGTTGGTTAAACTTTTTAGCGAGGCCAATTTCTCAGTGCGGGCTGTAAGCAATGCGACCTGCACCGTGCAGGGCGACCCTGAACCTGGCCGTCAGCACCAACGATGCAGTGCTACGCCGGATGAATTATTTACTGTTTTGCGTTTCATGCTCTACTTGGTCTGTTTTCGTAGCGGGCATCGACTCCATGGAGTAAACTTACGAACACAGTACTCTGCACCCTTCAATTGATGTAACTCTGCAGTTCGAGGCTGTGTTTCACCGACAAGAATAACCTCTCCCAGGTCAGTGGCTCAGTGTTTATCGGTGAGCTTGGTGGTACAAGGCTATGCCATGTTCCCCTGCTGAGCTGTCCCCAAACAATAATCCTTCGCTGCATGCATGACAGTCGACCGCCTCAATTGAAGGTAGTGTTTATGTTTATTTACGGTCTTATTTTTGGGTCTCCATCTCTTGTGCGCTGTCTCTCAATATTTACGGATACACTGCATATCAACCAACTTTTGCATTAACAGCCACAGCCATTACCGGCTTGCCATTCGTTGCTTTCCTTGGGCTTGTGCGATGCCAAGAAGCACGGATTGCAGACAAGGTTTTGAGCTGACGTCTTGGGCGGATTCGCTGCACGGTTGATCTTCATCTTAGAGAGGTTGGGGTTTTGGGAATAAATGATCTCGGTTGCCCGCCTCCTTGGTTCTGGTTCAGAGTTTACACAACCTTATCAGCCATCTAACTCTAATCATTTACTCTAATTACAGACTTCCTACCTACATTCACAATGCCTTCTTTCGCAAACACCTTCCTCGCTCTGGCCTCCCTTCTGGCCATCTCCAGCGCCGCACCCACTGTTGTGCCCCGCGCCAGCAGTTGCCCCTCCACTGGCAAAGCTCGCGTTGAGCCCTCGGCCCTATACAACGTCTACCCCAGCGCCCCCAACGTCGCAAAGAAGTCACCTGGCTTCCACATCGAGACCTACAACAATGCTTCACAAGTCGAGCAGCTCCTCGTCTTCAGCGATATCCCCGCCGAAGCCAAGTCTTGCAGCGTCGGCTGGGCTCAGGGCGAGCGACCCGAGCGCATCTTCATCGTCAAGGGCAGCGATGGGTTGACCTCTGTCAAGCAGCTGTCTGGCTTCCCCGATGCCAAGAACGTCAACTACAACACCGCCAAGGAGTTCGATACGATCGATGACTCTGTCGGTGCTGCCGACTTTACCAACTGGGACGATCTCCCTGCGCAGGGACACATCATCGGCAGCATTGACTGCAAGAGCTCCATCTACCTCAAGGCTGCTCTGCGAAACCCCGATGGCAACACAAAGGTCTTCCTCGAGCAGAACAGCAAGAATGGCTTGTACATTGAGTACAGCTGCTAAAATGCACGTCGCTCGCATACAAACACTTCAATTCTCAGTACATATTTAACTACAAGGACAAGGGGTTATTTTTTGGACGAGGTACATCTGGGACGGGATGGATGGATGGAAACATAGAGGATGGCCAGCCTTGGCCTACGACACGACATGAAGCACCATGACATAGAATTAATTGAACGAGCTCTTGAAAGCCTTGAAATTTTGATCAACAATCATCGCCTGTGTTTATCTATTTACCTGAAACAAGATCGTCGTTGATTGACGGTCATGTCTTGTGCGGCAGAGATGCAACTGGTGGAAATGCTGAGCTGGAGAGGAGCTCGGATTGCCACTCAGCAGTAGTGATGTCATGGCAACAGTTGCTAATCAATCTAGCTTTCTTGAATTGTGCAAAGGATGCGCTTAGAATTGCCGGCTCGTGCATTGATGTCCATGACTTGTTAAGGTTATTGTAGCCTGATCTGGAGGGCCTGGAGCCTCGAATCTCAATAACCAGTGCAAAGAACTTCAGCTTCTACGACGTCAGCGTCTTGATCAATTAATGGCGACTGCGCAATTGCTCTCATGTTTGCATGTTTGAATGTTCAATCCACGTCGCTCAATTTGCTTTTTCTTCTTTCCAATAATAGCCCGCCAATGCAAGGCGTAGACTGGCTGTCAATGTCGACCGTGAATCGTACGACACATCGTAAGCTTGTCAGTGTCAGAGAAAATGCTAACAAATTCACCCGGTCATGACAGAGCTGGATCAACCTTGGCTATGCGTCTTGATCATTTGGCATGTATTTCATTTTCCCTTTCAACCAGAACCTTTTATGTCGCATACAGTTGAGTTGCAATTAATTGGTGATCATTCCCCCGGGTCACGTTCAGAGCATTTTGTGGTTATTCCCGAGATTGGTAAAGCGGTGGACCACCAACTCAAAAAAGGGATAAACTCGCCCCCACTGATTCACCCGTTGTCACATTCTCATTGGTCTGTAGCTCCCCTTCTCCAGTGTAAACTTAGGGGTAAAGTATCTTTTTCTCTGTCCCTCACTTCAGGGTCCTCCTCTTGCTGACTTGCTCTGCTCTGCTCTGTCTGTCCAACATCAAAACTCAACCTTGAAGCTGGCTGGACCCTGACTACGCTAGCCAATAGCCCCTCATCCCTTTCTCGTCCCTCACCGTCTTGCTTTCCCGACTCTCGACGCAGATTTGTCGACGACACATTCAGCAAACATGGCGGAACATCTCGTCTTCCACCCACAGCTCACAAAAGCCGATGCGCTGATCCTCGAGGGCTTGCGCCAAGACATTAACGAGTACAAGCCCAGTCAAGATGCCCAAGCAGCACCCAAAGGTGCGTACAGCAGCAGCCTGTCTCAGTAAAAATAGTAGCTAACGCAGTCAACAGCCCGCGATGAGGATCTACTGCGCCATCTGCAAGCCATGAATGACCCCAAGGATGCGCACTTTGAGGAGAGCATCACGAGTTCTTGGGACTTTGATCAGATCAAGTTGCCACTTTTCCTCGAGAAGTTGGTGCTGCGACCATACGTCCGGATCGCCAAGTCTATTGTCCGTGTCGACACAGATGTGATTATGCTCACCCATCTTCTGCTGTACTTTTCAACGTCGTTACCTAGCGCTATTATGCTGTACCGCAATTTCTCGTGGATTCATGGTATTCTGCATTTTATTATGCAGTTCACATACATGGGCTCATATACGCTGCTGATGCACCAGCATATCCATATGCGTGGTGTTCTCAACAAGCGCTTTGCTCTATTTGATAGCTTGTTTCCTTACATCACTGACCCTTTGATGGGACACACTTGGAACTCATACTTCTACCACCATGTCAAGCATCACCACGTCGAAGGCAATGGACCCAACGATTTGTCGTCAACAATCCGATACCAGCGCGACAGTCTGCCTCACTTGCTGCACTACATCGGCAAGTTCCTCTTCTTCGTCTGGGCTGAACTTCCGCTGTACTTCATCCGAAATGGAAAGACCATGACTGGACTGAAGGCCATGTTCTGGGAGCTTTCCAACTACGCTTTCCTCACGACTATGTTCTGCTTGAACCGAAATGCTACGATCTGCGTGTTCCTTCTGCCGCTCGGACTTATGAGATTGGGTATGATGATGGGCAACTGGGGTCAGCACGCCTTTGTGGATGAGAATGAGCCTGACTCTGATTACCGCTCGAGCATCACTGTGATTGATGTCATGGTAAGTTTCGACCCGAATCTCAGTTGGAAACAGATACTAACTATACACAGAGCAACCGTCAATGCTACAACGACGGCTACCACACCTCTCACCATCTCAACCCCCGTCGCCACTGGCGCGAACACCCCGTGCACTTCCAAAAGTCCAAGCACACTTACGCCAAAGAGCACGCCATTGTCTTCCACGACATCGACTACTTTATGATCACTGTTAGACTTATGATGAAGGATTACAAGACACTCGCCAAGTGCCTTGTGCCCATTGGCGACCAGATTGGATTGACGTTGGATGAGCGGGCTGCTATGTTGAAGAGAACCACGCGACGATTTACCGAGGAGGAGATTCAGAAGAAGTTCAAGAAGCAGTAGGAGATAAAAGTACGCGTTTTGGAGCTGGCGGATGGACTATGGTTTGGATAAACAAATGCATACAAGCGAGTTTGTTGTTAATTTGATCTTTGTTTGAAATCTACAAGTCTTATCTAGGGCCGAAGTAGCTGTAATAACTGTTATGACGAGCATGCTCATGCGAGATCGTATGTCTACTCCACTGGACGTCATCGCCACATCATCACTTCACCTCACAAACATATCTCCTCCCGTAGACTCACTTTTCCCATCTACATCTACCAAAATGGCATCAACTCAGTACCTGCGTCGAACCACCGAGTCCCTGGCCCACGATGTAATCACCCTCCTCAAACAAACCCAGTCAACCGTCGCCGTCGCCGAGTCCCTCACCGGCGGCAGCATAATGGCCGCCCTTACCTCCGTCTCTGGCTCCAGCAGCGTCTTCCGCGGCGGCATAGTCTCCTACGACACCGGCCTCAAGACCAAAATTCTCAAAGTCGACAAAGACATCATTTCTCAGCATGGGGTCGTTCATGAAGAAGTCGCGCGGCAGATGGCGACTGGGATACAAGACGTTACGGCGCTGGACACGCCTACTACTTGGGGAGTTAGTACGACAGGTGTCGCCGGGCCGGAACCGCAAGATGGGAAGCCTGCAGGGACAGTGTTTATTGGGATTTCGGGAGGTGGGCATGACAGAGCTCTGGGGCCGTTTCAGTTTGAGGGCGGACGGGATGACATTCGGAGGGAGACGATTCTTGAGGCTTTGGAGCAGTTGAAGAAGTTACTCAACGATAGAACGACGGACTCTTCTTAAGTGAGATGACGTGATGAGCATTTTGGGTTACGGATACGTGAGAGCTAGATACGTTGGTTGGAAGTCGATGAAGAGAAGAACACTATCAACCAACTTGAACGAATAGTTCATTACGCTTATTATAAGATTATCAACAAGTAAGTATATGATGACTTTGAGATATGTGTTCCTGGTTGGAGGTTGCTTAATTGATTGGAATGCAGTCAGCTTACACCCCGGACTTTGGAAATTCGAGATTGTCCGATACTCGAAATCTGGAGTTAGCAAAGCCTAATTTCGCGCAGAATAGTCGTTACTAATATCCCATTTGTCATCAAGCAGATCTGCAAGGATATTGCCATATTATTTGCTCGGGTTTCTTAGTTTTTCGTAATTGCTACAGCGGACATAAGCCACAGGGATCAGACATGCAGATGCAGAGAGCTTATATCATGATGGATATATCGGATTTAGAAATGAAGTGCCTCTATATTGCTAGGAAGCCATCATTACTAGACAGGAGTAGAAATTTATGAGATTTTCGTATAAAATGTCGTTTATCTTCCAGTGTTGCATCAAATCTTAGTAACCGAAACCAGCGTCTTGCCAACCGACAACTTGACAACCTATCACGATGCAACTCAAATCTTTTGTTCTCACGCTACTTCCGCTACTAGTGGAAGCAAGTCCGACTATCAGAAGCGATGGAGTCGCCTCGTTAGCCGTGAACACCAGCTCTGGCATCTTTGTTCCATACTTCTCTAAACATCAACCAAAAGTCGCATCATTCCTCGACATTCCTTACGCAAAAAAACCAATCGGGAACCTCAGATTCGCACCGCCAGTAGCAAAGCGCTACCCTGGCAATGAACTAGTCCACGCCACGAAACTCCCTGCTGGATGCATCCAATATGTCGTGCCTTTACTAAGAGGAGCTGTCGGTGATGGACCCGTCACTGCTGGGACATTTCAACGGGGAGACTACGCGAATACAACTGAAGATTGTCTCAGACTTTCACTCTTTTCTCCCAAGAAAGCCATCCGCCAAGATGAGGGTGACAAGTCTGAAGCGCTACCGGTCATTGTCTGGATCCACGGAGGAGGTTATTCCGTCGGTGGCACCAACGTCCCCTACCAACTTGCACCAAACTGGGTGCAACGTTCTCAAAAGCACATCGTTGTCCAAGTCCAATATCGTCTCAACCTTCTCGGTTTCCCCAACGCTGCAGGTCTAGCAAAGGAAGGCAAGAATCTCAACCTCGGCCTTCTTGACCAACGCCTCGCTGTTGAATGGGTCCGGGATAACATCGCTAGCTTCGGAGGCGATCCTAACCGAATTGCGCTTTGGGGCGAAAGCGCTGGGGCTTATGCTGTTGACGGATATCTTTTTGCTTGGGCCGACGATCCTATTGTGAAGGGTGTCATGGCGGATTCCGGGAATGCTTTGGCTATCGAGGGAGTGCTTGGCGATGCAAAGAATCATACTGGGTTCACTACTTCTGCGAAAGCTCTGGGCTGTGGGGACTTGTCTGCTGACGAGGAGCTTGAGTGTATGCGGAAAGTTCCTGAGAGCGAGCTGAAGAGGTATCTCGAAGCGGGGGTTGGCCAAGGAGGTGCTGCTGCTGATGGCCTCGGTGTCTCGGTCATTCCAGACAACATCACGGTGTTTTCCAACTATACTGAGAGGCTCTCTAAGAACAGCCCCAAGTATCCTGTTAGTATTCCTCTTCTGATCGGGACCAACACCAACGAAGGAGCCGCTGTCATTCCATATAACTTCACCGACTACAAAACGGCAACGGAGATACCAGAGACTCTGAAACCTATTGCTGACGGATTTGGAATAAATCTGCAATGCACCACACTCAAAGAGACCCGCCTCAGAGCTCAAGCAGGCTCTATGACTTATCAATATCTCTATGATGGCAATTTCACCAACATTTCGCCTTTGCCGTGGCTAGGCGCTTATCACACTGCGGAGTTGCCCCTCATATTCGGAACGTACGGTGATGAAGGGCCGTCTACTAAATTCGAGCGCAGGGTGAGCGAGAGAATGCAAGATTTGTATCTCAAGTTTGCTAGTGATCCTACGCATGGATTAGAGAAGGCTGGATGGCCAGTGGCAGAGTCGAAGCTGGAGAGATCTAAACTCGTTAAGTGGGCTACTGATGGTAAGGTTGAACAGATTGTGGGAGTGCAGGATTTGGTGAATGAGTGTATCAAGAAAGGATTTACCGTGTAGTATAACACTGGTATTGTACCGTCAGAAAGATCGGTCGCTTAAGATATGAGGGACGGAATCTCAAGTCACTTAATGGTTGCTCATATGCGTATCTAGGCTACTTTGTCTTGGCGTGATAAGTCTTGGAGAACATCAGACTGGTTATCGTGCATTATCGTTAATAGCCTCGGTATTGATTATCCTTAGAAGTAAAGATAGACTTGTCACAATGTAACCTTACTCACAGATTCTGGAAGGTCGTTATTCCCCTCCTCGTCTTGATTGGCGCATCCAATTCTACCCCTCGTAGGACCTGGCGATCACTATCGGTGTATCAACGAACAGTTGCCAAGACAGACTAACAAATATCCCGTGAGATAGCAACATCCAAAAGCCAAGTTTTCTTATGTATGTAACGATAAGACTGGACGGAGATTCGGTCGCTTCAACATGGCAGTAGCTCATTGCAGGGGTTCACCAAACAAAACCACGGACTTCATGCAAAGACGGTAACCCAGCCAATCGGAGGCCCTACTCTTGAGTCTAAATGTGTACCCTAGAGGGAAACACTCCGTGATGTTTTAGGAATGTGCCTATGTGCCGGCAGATGAAACCTCTAAACAATTAAGGGTTCTCATGATAGGCGGAAATAATGCCGACTCCATATAAGCTGTGTGATATAGATTGACTTTGGGATGAGTATATATGAACCTCAGATATCCAACTTCAGGTCTAGCTCAACACGAACATCTTCAAGCTTCACAAGTTCAGTCCGGTTATCATGCGCTTCTCTGCCGTCTTCACAGCCCTCGTGGCCTGCGTCTCCACCACCGACGCTGCCATCACTTGGACACTCGAGAAAGCCGCCAACCCAACCGCCGACCAACGCGACGCCTACGGCCGCATCGAAAACGCCATGCGCCTCGCTGCCGACCGCTACAACCGTCTCGGCAGCGCGAACAAGAACATCCGCGTCTCATACAACACCGGCGTCCCCACCGCCGACGCCAACTACAACGGCAGTCTACGCTTCGGCGCCAACAGATCATTCATGAACGAGCGTACTGCCCTGCATGAGATTTCCCACACTGTCGGTATTGGTCAGACTGCTGCGTTTGACCGAAAGTGTGCGGCGAATGATTGGCCTTCTGCGACACAACTTCTAAGATCTTGGGATGGCAACTCGGCCAAGATTAACTGCGGTGGTGGACATATTTGGCCGTATGGTCTTAACTACGACAATGAGTGGAGTGAGACCAACGCCAATCGACATGTGCAGCTTGTCAATGCTATGATACGGGATGGAATGTAAGGGATTTGGATGATGAGATACGACTATGTTGGGATATTTTGGGGCAATTTCAAGACCAGTACATATTTTAAGACTTGCAAATACTGTTCAATCTTATTTCTCATCTCCCTAAAGTTAATTAACGCCTGAAGGTATTGCTTATTCTCAATTATCTTATGCAAGATGATATGGATCTGTAAGCATGTGCTGAGTTCACTCACCCTTTTCCAAGTCGATATCTTACCCTATGGAGGTTTGAGGATAGTGTCCTCGGACAGTGGAGTAAGCGGGGAAAAATAGTGCCGTGTCTGTGTTAGCTACAACAACCCGGATGTAATTCAAGCCGAAAGAGCCAAGATGAATTTCGAGTCAGCATCGACAATCCCTCACAGAGCGTTCGCCCCCCGCGCCAATTGTAGCGTCGGTGCGATTCCGAGATGACATAGAATGCGCGGAAGACTTGATAAGTTTCCCGTTCTGTCAGAACCAAGTTTCTCCTTCGTCTAGAATGAAGATCACATCTCGCCAATAATCCGAATGGAAAAGTTCCGTTGATCAACTCATGATGCTCAAAACAAGGACAAAATAACGACACGATTTGAGAGCAAGGATTATCCATCACTATCTTTTTTAAAGCCCACTACGGGACTTTGTAGTCTAAGTTAGTCTAAGCTAATGAGGGATCAATGTGTCACTAGCAGATCCCGAGTAGCTAAATGATCCCTGGGCTCCTTTTTGATATAGACTACGGACAGACCTTAGGCAATATGTATATCAAGGTGATGGCAAAAACATACTAAAAGGTGCTGTAGTGGGCACCAAAGAGATGTAAGATTGGCTGATGCTCCTTGAAAGGGGGAATACGCTGGTTATGAAGCAGAATTCAAGGAGTTATGAGAGAAGATCAACTTTGAGTCTGGAGATCTCGGCCAAGGTGTTCCTGACGATCGCTGTCAAAATCAACGGCTCTTTCGTCATGGGCGCTCAAATCTGCCCTCAGAACGAATGTCTCATTTGGCGATAGTGGGGCACCGTTACATTGATCCTACACGATCGACTCATTCCCCCTTCTCTCATCAGCGTCGTTGTTCTTCAACATTGACTGTGAGACATGATTAGTAACCCTTCCGGATAAGTCGGCCATTATCATCAGTTCGCTTTGACAATTAAGCAGTTGGCTTACTATTTAGCCAAGTCTTGGCTCTATATAGGAGTAAAAGAAAAGAAGTCATTCACAGTTGGTCTGACTCGTCTAGCCTCGTCACCACCCAATGACACCTCAGCGTGATATCGTAGCTTCAACCCTACGCACTGACCATGACATAGTCATCAGAAAATGTCGATCTCTGGCGGACTATAGCGGATTTGTTTAATTGTGATCGCCCGCCGGCAGTTAACGCACCTTTCATTTAGTTGTACGTTTCAAGCTAAAGAAACAATTCGTTCAAACATCCCACAAAAAGACCCTTGCTGGTCAAATTCTCCTTGTCCGTGACTTCATCGTCGAAGATCTAATTTTCGGTTATGGCGCATATCCGAAATAATATCTCCTTTCAAAAGGGGTGATTAGCTGCTATACGGGTGGACTCATAAGACTTTTGAAGATATATAAGGTTGGATGCTGTCTCAGTTTGTAGATGTTCTTCACCCACCACTCTCGCTTCAATCCAGTCACTCTTTAATCTAATACACAACTCACTCAGTCACTCTTTATTACTTTTATTAATTAATACCCTCCAACCTTCAAGATGAAGTTCAGCCTCTTCTCCGTCGTTGCCTTGGCCTCTGCTGCCATGGCTGCTCCCGCCGTCCAGGTCGATGCCAAGGTCGGCAAGATCGAAGCTGCTGTCCAGGCCCGCCAGGTCGCCAGTGTTCCCGTTGTTGGTGGTGTCGTCGAGAGCGTCACCACTGGCCTCGTCACCAAGAGCGTCACCAAGAAGATCACCAGCACCAAGGTCACCAACTCTGGAGGCGTTGTCAAGGTTCTCACCGTTGCTGTCGACGAGACTCTGACTCACACCGGCTCTATCAGTAAGTCCACTTACGACTACAGTAAGAATTCAAGTTACTAACCCATCTACAGAGAAGACCCTCTCCCAGGTCAAGGCCGGTACTCTTAGCAAGACCGCTGCCATCACCCACGTCCACCAGAGCGTCTCCATCATCAACGACCTCCTCACCACCGTCATCAACCAGCTCACGGATCTCGTCAAGATCGACATCAACCTCCCCGACGTCCAGATCATCCTCGGCCTCGTCATCAAGCTTGTCAACGAGGTTGTCGGTCTTGCCAAGGACATTGTCAGCGCTCTCGGCATCGACAACATCCTCGGTTCCGTCCTGGAGCTTCTCTTCCGCCTCGTTGCCACCCTCCTCAAGCTCGTCACCGAGCTTGTTGGCGACATTGTCCCTGGCGTTGTTGATATCCTCTCCAACGTCCTCAACACTCTCACTGGCACTGCTCTTGGCCCCATCGTCAAGCCTGTTTCCAACATCGTTGGTGGTCTTACTGGCTACGTTGCCCAGGGCACCACTGGTGTCAGCGCTTAAGAGGTTCAATTGGCACGATTAGTATATGTCTTTCGATAGGATCAAGCGTAGAGTTTAGACATTAGCGCCGGCTCATATTCTTAATTCAATGGTGTATTAATTCTCCAAGTTCTATGATCATGTGCTCAAGTGTATCCATTACTCATTCCATCGTGATCTGTACAATGTCTCATCTCAATTACACACGACCTTGTAGCTGCCAAAGGAGCTTAAAGTCGCACGACACTGGCCATCCTTGATATCCTTCTTTCCACGTTTGCAGTTCTTGTCATGGTACAGAACCACTGCCTGAGATCAGTCTTATGCGTGACTTGATATCTTGATGTTACTTACGTTTGCAGTTGTAGGTGTGCTCATTCTGCTTGACGGATCGAATCTCGTTAGAGAACTTGCGACACTTGCCATCGTCATCGCCGTGGAGAGTCAATTCTCCTTCGTTATGGTCGTTGTTCTTGGCACCGCAGTCTCTGTCACCCCAGATACGAGCAGCAATGACATTGGCGTTGGGTGGAGGCTTGGCCGCAGGATCGGCAGCGACGCCCATGGCAAGGGCCGTGAGGGCAGTGAAAGCGACAGCGAAGTGCATATTGAAGGTGTTGATGAAATGATATGTAAGGTAGAAGATTTAATGCTGTGTTTATGGAAACTGCAGATGGTGTTGATGATGCTGATAAACTGGAGGAAGACTGTTGACCTTTATAGTTCTTTATATATAATATATGCACGCATCGTGTTAGTTGATGTGAGTAACGTAGCAGCATGAAGCCATCCCCACTACGTCACCTTTTTGGGGCTGTAAAGCGTGCCGGTGTTTTGGTAGCCTCAAAGCCTCGGATCACCGAAGGATACGAGCGTTGTTGTCAGCACTAACCAGCGCTGGGTTACTTTGCCGCTCGTATCATTCCAACGCTGCTTTACAGACGCAACGCAATCCTATCGTATAGTATTAACTCGTGACTGTACAGCTGGATAATGAAGGATCCAATAATAGGCATTTTACAGAATATTGTACGGTGATTTTGATGTATGTAGATGGCACGCCACGCATTGCCCGCCATTTTCAGCAGAAATGTCTCAATCTTGACGAGTAGGATGTTCTAGAACTCCGTTCCAAATACGAATATGCATAGATTTTATACAACCCTTGCTTTATTGGCCAGGGCTATTTCAGATACTTCTGCTTGTTGTACTTCTTGCTTCAACTTAGATATCCATTGGCTTCGTGACGTGTACGGACTTACCGGCAGCCTCATCCGCTAAATTTAGCACAGCATGAACTCTCGGTATTTCCGGACCAGCCATCATCCTTGCCGATGACTCGATGAATAAGCAAACTATGAGGAATCTTCGATGGTACACTAATAGCTTAGACGAGCAACTGTTGCTCGGGCTTTTTCTGCTTGTGTTGTGGAATTGTGCGAATACATGTGTCTTAGCGGGTACGGGTGATCCCCAGCACTAATTAATAGTGGCCGCCTGTTAAAATGGTCAACCCAATCCGCTTACATGCCATTGGGGTGTCAGAAGAGTTGGCCGCCGAGAGCATCACGTACCTGAGGGACGATATGATTTGCCCACCTTATGCTGCCGAGCTTATAATAGCACCTAGGCTATCTAGGCCTTTTTGCTGGCCTAGGCCCTAGAGGATGATTCTTCTATCATCTACCTGACCGCTTACGTGCGACTTTGCGAAGCTCACTTTGTTGAACAAGGTTTCTTACTTGACTCAGATTTTAGGGAACCTCGTTTGATAGCTGGGACATCCGCTTGGTAAATAGGCTGTTTTGGTTAACCACTTCTACATTGGTTTCCTGACCAGAAGCACACAAATGCGAGCGACTTTGTAGTATTCTAGCTCCGGGTTACTCGATCCATCAATTGTTCTGCATGTATGAAAGCCATCGATCGATTGCACTGTAAAAAATTAAAAAAAAAAAAAAAAAAAAAAACACTTCGCAGGTATATTAGTAGAAGTCGAAAGAAGACCGATTGCAATAGCTCTCCGCTATCCTTGTACTATCGTATGGAATAAAGAATAGTCCTCAAGCAAATCCTATGGCGAATCCTTGTCCAGCTAAGACTAATACGTCAACACTTTCGACCCTCCATTCACAACCTTGACCACGTTAGGCCTCTCATACTTATCAGAGCTGGGGTCATTCTTCTGCTCCTCCTCAAGTGCCCACTCGATCGATCTATGGGTATCAACCGTCCACAAGGCTCTCATAATGAATCCGCTATATGCCATCTGGGCAGAGTGAGAGACGACCCAATAGTCAACACCACCGACCTTTCGATGTAGACCAAGCCCTCCCTTGGCCCCATAAGTTGTCATGCTACCAGCCGTGTGACTCTCTTTCAAGCCGTGCAGCATAGCTAGCTTCCTCGTCTTGGGCTCCGATTCGAGGAAGGCGTTGAGTGTCTTCTCTTCGAGATTTACACCATGAGGGGAGTCCAAGATGGCTTCGTGAACATCTTGACCGTCGACTGTGTGCGACCAGATAATGGCGAAGACAAAGTTGAGAACGTTTGCACCAGGCAAAAAGACTGGTGTCAGCCATTTGGGAAGTGGTTCACCTGGATGGAGGTCTGGAGTCTGCCATGACGTCGCTGAGGGGTCTAAGTTGTTGATGATCCGGATTGTTTTGAAATGATTCCAGGTCTCAATAATTTCAGCTCCCGGAGGCGTCGTGATGACGGGAATCTCCGGAGGGAACGACTTCAGTGTCGGAGGATGTAGATGGTCCGAGTAATAGAACCCAAGAAGGATAGCGTCAAGTGGACTGTCAGAACTCAGTTGCGTGACGCCTCCCTGATCAATGGATGGGAGGCGCATAGCAGCAGCCTGTTCGATCTCCCGAATGACATTCTCCAAACTCTCAAAAGTTGGAACCCCAGGGTTTTCAACCATCTTGATATGCACGAGCCACGAGCTAATGACATCCGCTGGACCCTTAAGCCATGGCTCGAAAGCCACATGGTAGAAGACTTTCCCAGTCGAAGCTTGTTCTGCTTCTGGTCTGGGAAAGGACATCAGCCAGCTGTTGTCGCCATTTAAAGACGTCAAAATCGGCCGAAGCGGTCGAGTAAGGTCTGATAGATACTCTGTGATGGAATCTTGCTGTATTGTTGCCATTATGTCGTTATCACTCAGGAACTTGATAAGGAAGAAAATAAGCGGAAATAAGACCAGGTTGAGCCTCGACAGCTAAATAAGAGTCCATGACGGCATCAATCCTGAATTTGTCCAGGTTCGCGTGATGCTAACCCCATCTGCTAGTCAAGGCTAGCAGTAGCTTGAAATCCTTCAGGATCTACAGTACAGTGTGTTACGTGGAAATTTGGCGGCAATCTGCATCGTAAGGATACATTCGTTCCGATCGGACAACTAGCTACCTACACTACACCTAGGAGACGACTAGTCTATTATAAGCTTACCTATCTCAAGACAAACTCATGTTCCAACTAAACAACCTACCTCTAAGCTTACAGCTTGCAACAAGCCTTGCGTGGAACCTGTCTAAATGCAGGGTTCATGACGATCACAGAGATGGCTCACTAGTGACCCGCAAAGGGTCTAGCTGTACGGCTAAATTGACATGATGAGATAAGTCTCAAAGAGGGATAGCAGAAACTCAAGGGAGGGTGACCGGGGCAGGGGAAGCAGCTCTCCTGCCTGTCGCCACGCAGGAGGCATCTGCGGCTTCATTAACACAGGGGCCTTCGCGCTGTATACATTGCTGTAGCTAGACTCTTATGTGATGACGCCTGGCCAAGATAGCAAAGGCGAAGCTAAAATCTCACTCGCCATTCTTGCTGAGGCACGGAACATTGGTCTGCAGGGGTCCTGCGACAGCAGGACACATGAATGCACAAGTCCATCAAGGACTGCTACGACTCTGGCTCGAATTGCCACTAGCATCGTTCGACGAACGTTGAGATATGTATGGGCTGGGGTGAAGAACTGGCAACGACATAGGGATGAAGAACGAGTGTACAGCACTGTACACGGGAGGCTCTCCGGGTCCAGAGATGGGGTTGATGTATTCGATGGCTTGCTGCGCTCTGCTGCATAGCGCGCCCAAGCTAGACTTTGCGGTACTGTCTGGGGTTGAGCTGACAGCCAGTACACATCAAACGCCGAGTGAGCTCTCTTAATACAAAGGGCCGCAGGATCCTGGTGTGTCGTGAAATGAATAGACAGCGGAGGCGAGTGATGATAAGAGACAGATAGGTTCGAAAGCATTCCCTCCACTATTGAGCTAGTTTGAGTGATTATGGTGTAGGCCCAGGGTCGTGCATGTTGCTGCTTAGGGCTGAGTCTGGTGCCTGAATGTCACCATCGCAGCAACCACGCCATATAGTGATAGGGGGTATTGTCGGCTTGATCCTTCTCTATACAAGGTGACAGTCGTGTTGAGTAGAGGTAACGAGCTCCCCATGCATTGCGCGTGGTGGGCCGAGATAGATGGTGTGGCAGGAAGCGATACTCTCGACTGAGCGGTCGGCGGACTTTGTGTGACAATGATCAGATTGTATCGGTCAATGGCAAGGTCTCAAGGCCGTCATCAAGTGGAAACTTGCGGTAACCAATCTAGGAGCGGTCCACCGGGTTGCCGCCCCCCGTCGTGTATTAACTTGACAGTTACCATTGGAGCCCTCGTAGATAGATGGTGCTTCCCCATAGGAGTGGTTGTCATGATTCCAGCGTCACGGTGTATCTTCGTCGCTCGGTTGCTTTGGATGTTGGTGGGGGATTCGTAGCTTCTCCAAGTCCATCGAATGTGCATTCGTGTTATTGTCTCGTGACTTGCTGTTTAGGCAACCAGAAGCCAGCGCCAGGCTACCTCAAATCATCCTTCGTCCGGCTTCTTGTTCTAAGAGTGTTGGTCCTGAGAGGAGTATTCATTGTCTTCTGTGTCGGCTTGACGCAGCGATAGTCATGTCCTGATTGCGCTCGTCGATTGACGGATCCGACGGCCGCCCATGTCGACACAGTGACCATCGGAGTTCAATTGGACAATGAGAAGATGTTGGTATGAGCAGTGCAGTGTCGCTCGCGTTTTGTATGAACGTCGCTTCGTGTATGTGATCTCGATAAGTCCTCGTAGATGTCATGGACAAGCGCGTGAAGATCTGGTCTTTTGTCGCAGCAGGTTGTACTTCGGAGTTCCCTCTAACGAGTACTCTATACGCTCGAGAAGATCGTGCCGCTTTCGAACGAGACAATAGAGCATGTGCCGCTGTGCTCCGGGCTCAGCTGACTATTGCGGAAAGGCGGAGGCGGCCACCTGTGCTTGCGCAGCGAATGGCCGCGTTGCTCCATTGAGCTGGGATCGATGTCGTGAAGGCTCGTCGTATCATGTCTTGGGCATAGGCCCTCGCGGCGGTAGAGTGTAGTGAAAGACTCGTCGAAGAGAGTCAAGTTTCGGACATCGTCTCGATCGCGCGGGCAGCTGTCCTTTCGTTTGCGGTACTGTCGGGAAGCATTTGGGGAAAGCTTGGCGTCAATGTATAGGTGATCTGACTGTTACTGACGGTCAGTAACAATGAATCGACTAGGGCAAGGCTTCGTACTGGCTGTAGGTCATGTTGGGAAAGACGCGTCGCTGAAGATAGAGCCCAAAGGGCAAACAGAACCACCGCGATGAGGAGGCTGTATGCTAAGCAATTGCCGGCGCGACAGGGTCGGGCGCAACAGAGTTCAGAGCGCGAGGCATGCTGGCCGATACTGCCGCAGGGTCGAAATGATCAGAAAAGGTACGATGTGGATGGGCAGTCGGAACGAAAACAGACTGTTTGCCCTGCCTGGATCAGATTGTTCAGAAATCTTGATGACGTAATTATTTCCGTTGCTTGAGTTAAGAGAGCGCGTAAAACAAAAAAGCTCTTTCGCCAGGAATGAAGAAAAATACAATTTGCACAGAAGGAATTGTCCTCTGGAAAGCAGCCCTTACTCAATGCTAAACTTCCAGGTCCTCGCTTCATCCATTGTGGCCAGGTGCAAGTGTTCTGTGTCCGGTAGTGGATCAAGCTTGGTGCCCAGGTCCGGATCGTTAGGTGTCAGCCCGCTAGCGGCCACTAAAATGTGTGCAAGCATCCACTGTAAGTTTTGAAGTCTTGCATGAGAGCAGACTTGCATACCGTCACTTATTGTTATGTACACTGCGATATGAAGATGCAGATTACAATCAGATCGAAAAGAGCGTTTAATTCTTTCCAGTAAACGTATCAAGATACGGCGCGATGGCTAATACTCTCGCTCTACTTCCATGCCTGCAAAAATTGCTAGACGTCTCTCGCTGGGCTTATAGGCTCTGGCGAAAGTCCCCAGCGCATAGCCCTCACGCATCGAACGCTTAGGGCCCCGAGATCTTATTTTCGGTCTAAAGCTGCATGAATCAATTCGCTTTTCTGTTCTAGGGTTCTAACCACCAAGGCAACAGTCAGCTATCGTCTTCGTTGCCAAGGAACATTTGCAGCAATTTTGCTGGATCCTAGACATGCAGATATCCTTGAAGAAGAGGACAGGCAACTACGATCCCAAAAACCCTGATCACGACTCTCTAATTGCCGTTCGACATGAGTTTCACGAGGCGATAATGAGCCGTGTCTCTTACATTATCGTTGAAATCAAGAGGAAGGCGTCGCTCCAACTTTTACCAGCAGAACGACCTTCCAACGTTAATTGAGCCTTGAAGCTCCGGTGGTATATCGCCAAGGAGCTTTATCTCGCCTTCCCAACAGCTCAAGGGCACCTGCCATCTATTCGCTGCTCGGTATAACCCGATCCTAGTCCTTTTCTCTCTATTGATGTCGGACAGCTCTCTCCTTCTCGAAAACATCAACATCTCGCGCCAGCATCATCCCAATCTTCAGATCACTTTTGTTCGCTGAGTTCGCTACGACAGACTTCCAAACCATCTCCATCACGAACTTACTGACAGCTTTACCATGTGCTATCACGACTCGTTGTCAGGAGACTATAGCAATGCGGACCCTTGGGCGGACACTCGAAACACTAGATTCAGCAATTTGTTGTCGGATGAGAACCGATCTACCGTCCAGTTGGACGAAGAAGCGACCACCCCCGACACTCATATCGACTCAAAGGGACCTGCCAGGGAAAAGAGAAAGAGAAAGAATGTTGACCTATCGACTTCCGGTCCATCCACCGGCACTCATGATATGGGGTCAAAGGGCTCAGGAGAAGTAGCCTAGGATGGCAACAGCTCAATCACCTCGTTGCATCCTGATGCAAAGCGGCCCCGTTTGGACAAGCAATTTTCCCACCACAATGCCGACTCTCAAGATCACTCAGTAAACACTTCAACTCGACTCAGTGCCTCACCGAACCACAACGAAAGTTAGACTGACCCTTCGCCTCCATCGTTTCATTCAGGAAGATGCCTATCGGGAACTGAACATCCATCAACTTCGGCTAGTCCTAGTGACCAGTGCGTCACGACAGACATTTCTTCAACACTCAGACATTGATAATCCTCGGCCCATTGTTATCATGAGCTACCGTACATTCGAGATTCAAGATAGTTTATTACTCAGTGTACATGATTATACTATCGAAAATACACATCAGTCTTCGCCAATCCCGTTCCTGTCCCTCCTTCGCCCCCGTCTCGCAAATCGTAGTTATTTGAGCTTCAAGCGCTTTAATCTATCTTTGTGCCCAGATAGAACTAGAAAGACGAATTCCGAGCTTCTGATAGGATGATACGTGCAGTCTCGAGCATAATCCTGAGCATGCTCTTAGGCCGCAGAAATATCGTCCTTAAGAGGCCTAAACCATTAGAATAAATTACCTAAATTGCTGGCCTAATCTTAGCTATCTATATCTGGTACATGTCTAGGTATTCGCCTTTAAGATCTTGGCGGCTAATCTGTCTGTGACGCCAGGGCAGCTAAGTCCGGATCGTTCGACGTGCATGAGGCTCGGTGACGAGATACCAAAAGCAGGTATATTTGTCGACTCGATGGTTTCGAATATTAAGTACCCATGGCGAACTCATCAATACTATTGATTCCGATGAAGCAGCTTTGACTGATGAATGAAGTAATCTGACAGCGTGGACGATGGTACTACGTTGATGTGTTCATCCAACCAACCACAAATCTCAGGCAGACACAGTCAGCACCTGATTAACAAAGTTCGCAACCGTCGTATAAAAGACCTGAAGTAGAAATGTCGTACCAAGTCAATCTTATCAAAGACATGAGAAACTCTGCTGACGACAAAGTCCGATAATCGACAAGTTCACGATACCGCGCGTATCTCTGACCGATATCATGACATCACTAGATTCTATTAGGAAAGCAAATCGTGCCTCGGCATCTCGACATCCCAACAGAAATACAATTGGGTCAAATAGTTGCCAAAGCCGAGGCCGAATTCACGTAACGCGGGGTTGATGCACACCCAAAACAGCAAGGATGCGTTGATACCCCACACAATCGCTAGGCGGATTTAATTCCAAGGCTTGGTTTACCCCGGATTTGCTTTTGCAGCTAAGGGCAGATCCAGATGGGCGAAGCTCAAGGGGTTAGGTGGCGGGGATGAATAAATACCTGGTGGAGCGTCAATGTTTCTCCTCTTGACATACTCTGTTTCTAGGATTGCGCCTCTATCTTTTGATATACTCCGGCAACATGGCTCTTCATTCACGATGGTCGGAACCAGTCCAAAAATGCTCTCTCCAGCAGTGGATCTTTGGCTCTTGCAATGGTCCTATGGAATACGCCGATAAGGCCATCTACTTCGACGCAGACCGCCCAGACACCCACTTTCTCACCAAATCGCAGTTTAGACATCTCGCCAAACAAGTCGCTCTCGGTCTCATTAAAGAGGGTGTACAGCAAGGAAGCCGAGTTCTTGTGTTCTCAGCAAACAATGTCTATTTTCCCAGCGTCTTTCTCGGCATTTTGATGGCTGGTGGTATCTTCACTGGCGCCAATCCCTCTTTCACGCCGAGGGAGCTGGCATATCAGCTTAAGAACTCGGAGGCTACGCACATCTTTGTTCATGCGGGGCAGCTACCTACCGCGTTACAGGCTGCTGAGGAGGTTGGGCTGGCGAAAGAGAAGATCTTTGTTTTGGATCCTTCCGTTCTCCCGCCTGTTACAGCAAACCCAACTCTTCCAGCTACTCGAGCTGATGGTCTTCGTCTGTGGACAGAACTGGTTGCGGATAACTATGAGCAAGCAAAGACATGGCAATGGATCGAGCCCCAAGACCCGGAGTCAGCTGGTTGCTGTTTGAATTATAGCAGCGGTACGACAGGTGTCCCCAAGGGCGTCGAGATCACTCATTCCTCCTATGTCGCAAATGGCTCTGGTGTTGTCTTGATGTCCGGTTTGGAGCCCGACCCTGACCACCACAAGAACCAAAAGGGTTTGGCGTTCTTGCCCATGTACCATGCTTACGCCCAGACATACTACATCTCTATCTATCCTATGATGGGAATCCCCGCGTACATCATGCCCATGTTCGACTTCGAGAAGATGCTGCAGCACATCCAAAAATTCGGCATCACAAGTCTGCTGTGCGTTCCTCCCATCTTGGTCTACCTGTCTAAGCATCCCCTTGTCAAGAAGTACGATCTCAGCAGTATCAACCGCGTTAGTTCTGGTGCAGCACCACTCAGCCACGAAGTTATCCGCGGCGTTGAGAAGCTATGGCCGTCTGGAGATGTCACCGTGAAGCAAGGTTGGGGAATGACCGAGGTGACATGTACCTGCATGACGTGGGACCCCCGATCTGTTACCGACCCTGATAAGGTTGGAGAGCTCGCGCCTAATTGCTCAGCAAAGATCATGGAGCTCGATGGGAAGACACAGATCACCAAGCCTAATGAGCGCGGTGAGCTTTGGGTCACGGGTCCAACATTGATGAAGGGTTACTGGAAGAACCCTGGCGCTACAAAGGATACCATCTCCGTCGATGCAGACGGCACGAGGTGGTTGAAGACAGGCGATATCGCATACGTGGATTCCTTCAAGCCAGGCGCAATCTTTCACATTGTCGATCGAATCAAGGAACTCATCAAGGTCAAGGGCAACCAAGTCGCGCCCGCAGAACTAGAAGCGGTACTATTAGATCATCCCGAGATAGCGGACGCTGCAGTCATTGGCATTCCATACGAAGGAGATGAAGCTCCCCGTGCTTATATCGTCAAGGCTCCCGGGTCAGAGCTTACTGAGAAGCAAGTGGTGGACTGGATGGATGCTAGAGTGGCGAGGTACAAGCGTCTCAAGGGCGGTGTTTCATTCGTTGACATGATCCCAAAGAACCCGGTGAGTAATATTCAGAAGTTGGGTGTATTTGTGCTAATATTCGTTCTTCTAGTCTGGAAAGATTCTCCGAAGAGCACTGCGAGACAAGGCGAAGGAGGAGATGGCCGCCAACAAGACACCTTCTGCACGTCTTTAGATAACCTTTGTCTATTAGCATATAGCTTTGTTATACGAATTAACCTCATTGCCGCTATGTATCTCTATACCATGACGAAGCGCAAGCATTAAGCTCCCTCTCGAGCTGTCTCCCACAGAAGGTGCACCAGGTGAGGTTCTCATCCATCTCAAATACAAGGACTAGATTCGCGCATCTCAGGTGAACCGTTTACCATCGTAACATCTATCATAAAACTTGGGCTGATGTACGAAATGAGCTTTCTTACCATTTCCTCCATGTCTTTCTCTCGTCGTTACACCAACATCAACCACACCATTAACCCTTCCAGGTGGGTAACAGAAGATGGCCCTCTAAGGCTTAGGAATCAACTAGCCTAACGGTTAGTCTAAAATAGCATAAAGTGACTAGATTATTTCGTCTCTTATGCCTCCTGCGGCCTTTCTTTGCTCTTCCGCGAGAAACTCTATCGAAGAAAAATTCGGTCGTTCGTCGGTCTCTTGTGGGTAGAGGTAAGTACTGTCAAAAAAAGCCCAGGCTCGTTGCTGGCGGATCTTGTGTCGAAGCCCTGGAAGCGTCTGGTTAGATCTATGGACACGGGACTTCACTGCGGTCTTCGTCACGTGGCTTAAGGAAAGCTCCTTGAACATAGACGATTCAGACCCATCCTTGAAGTCTGGCTGACGACATTCGAAGAAATAGTTATATACTTCATCCTATTCCCAAGGTCTGGATTGACAATCGTTAGACCAGATGTGCTGGAATTGAACCTTCAGTTCTTCTCTTGTAACCGGATCAGACATGTCATAGCGAAGGAACCTGGTGAGATAGCCAAGCCCGAGTGTTGAGAAATAGGCCGCGAAATCGTATTCGTAATTAGTACGCAATGGCGTGCTAGGTTTGAAGTCCAATTTTGGGGTGTGTTTGTTTGCGTCGAAGCAGAAGGTGTCGGGGAACCTCCGCTCCGTCGAAGGACTATCGGTACATTGTGCGAAGAGTGCGCCATAAAGAGAAGAGAAATATATGTGGACACAAGCCACAGTTTCGAATTCTGCATGGCTTGCTTTGCGCTGTGAAAGGATGATAGGAATAAAGCGATCGAACTCGGTCGCAAGGACTTGTCGTATAATATGCTTCTTGTACAGGAGATATTGATGGAGCATAATCGGCGAGGCTTCAATAAGACGTAAAATCATCGATTGACATTGCATAGAGGCCAACACTTGAATCCGAATCTCCGCGGGTAACTCGTTGAAGCGATCGGAGACATGGCGTGTCATATTGTCAATTTTCATCCTGCCTCGTTGATGGGAATAGTGGAAAGGAAGATAAAATGATGAGAGAAGCTCCCTGAGGAAAAGGATAAAGAATATGTAAAATGGAACTTGAGGAACTTTATCACGGTTCTAAGCATAAACTAAATTATCCTAACTTTTATGATACCCTGAGCTAAGTCTTGCTGATTCTTTGGCCTACCAGGTCGTTTAGCTCTCTAGGTTTATAGCTTGAAGGTTATACATACTGGAAATTAATTGAATTTAGATATAGAGTTCTCCATTTACTTTCGGCGTCACGGCAACTCAGCGACGCCCTCGTCAGTGCCCTCATCATTATTCTTCTTCCATCCAAGAATCAACTCATTATCCGCTTCGCCCTCATCATCGCTTAAATCTTTGTTTCTGCGCACTCTTCTCGCCGCTCGGCGTCCTACTACAGGGAGCTTCTCAACGCCTAAATCCTTCGCCGACTGTGGTAGTAGTTTGGGATCCAGCAGGCCAACTTGGACTAGCACACTCGCTTGGTCCCAGTAGACATGTTCCTGGTATAATCTTCCCCCACGAATCGTGACGATGCTAACCATCATGATCTCAATCTTTTTGTTCGTTGGTGGTACGCCAGGAAGCAACCATGGTACTTGCTCCGTGTGTTTTAACTGGATGTGCATCTCATCAACAACGCGGTCAACGCCGATGGTACGCGATAGTAGGGTGATCTTGAGTGAGGGCGGGGTGGTGAATGACTCGGAGTAGAAGCGTTTCAGTTCTTCGGCGCCCGTCGCGCCTGTCAGGGTTGGCATGTATGTTATGTGAGGTGTCTTGTGTGTTGTGAAAGTCGCCATAGCTTGCTTAAGATTCTTGGAGAAGAACTTGCCTGTGTCTCATGTCAGTCATATCCAAGCTTACAGAAAGATGAAGCGCCGCCACTTACTCTGCAAGTTGTTTTCCAAAACCACCTCAAGGTCAGGATTGATGCCAAAAACCTTCCTCGCCGCCGCCAAACTCCGACTCCAAGCCAACTCGGCTGCGACCCCATCATACTCGTCGAGATCATGCTCAGCAAAGCCTGGTTGGGCCTCATAGGTATAGCTTGGGTACGCCAGGTCCAACTTTCCACCTGTGCCGAGACCGCTGGTGATTTTGGTACGCCTGACGCGCTTTTTGCCCTGGATACCGACCATTTGAGACTGTTTGACGACGCCTACTTCCTCGCCCGCTGCGAGGTGCACAAGAGCGCTGATGGCGTTGGGAAATTTGCCGTTGGTATCTGGAATGCGAGTTGGGTAGTAGGCGATGAGGAGACCAAGTTTGAATTCCGGGTTGTGGTCCAGAACGTGAAAGTGCTCCAGACATATCGCTGCTGCGTCATCGTAGGCTGTCCCTCGTCAGCATCGGCCTGGTGGTACTGTTTCGTCTCAATTTGAACTCACCAACGATTCCAAACTTTTCGCAAGGACCCATATTCTCTCTGCTTAGCGACTTGATCTTTTTCAGATATCCATCTCCGCAACTCTCCATCGAGATGTACTCAACATCGAATCCCTCATCTCGCCATTCCCTCAACGTGATTTCGTCAAAATCGTCATTTTCTCCGGTGATGTAAAGCTTTGGTGGATTGCGAGGGAAATCGCCCGACAAAAAATTGCCGTCTCGATAATTTGTTGATCTGTTGTCTGACAAGATCTGGACGTTACGCCCTTCGGCTTCCGGGACAGCCGATTTAATGAGGTTCGGAATGTTGATGTTCATTGTGATGAGATTGCCAAACATTTGAAGTTGCGCAATACATCATGCGAGGGTCTCTGACGAGTTGATATATTCCTTCCATTTCCCACTTCCAAGTTTCGGATCATGGGCTGAACCTGCTTGAACGTGAGAATGATGTCAGAATATCATGCATCACCGCTGAGTCAGCGATTCTGTGTCGCTCATTCGCTGCGTTACATACCCTGTAGCTGCATGGAAAATCGACAAACAGGCGTCGCTTGAGATGATGTATCTATTATTAGCAGTTGCTGAAAATGTATCTTGGTTCGAGAAGTATTTGTCAGGTATAGAAACTGTACATGGCTTCAATCACTGGCGCTATGCTCACTTGGGGTGTCAAGCATTCACAGATGAAAGAACGTGGCGATTACAACTTTACACCAGCATTTAGGCTTCCTGATCATGACACCCTAAGCCTCAGAGTATAATCCTGTTGTTAGTGATGCTTGGCTACTCATTTCGTTGGTCTTCAAGATTGAGAAAGCGTAGGTTTAGCGAGTGTGTATAAAGTAGTCTAGCGAGGGTATATTATTGTACAAACATCAAACAAATGCCTCTTCGTATGCGTTGCCCCGTGAATCCCAATCTATCTAGTTCAGGCCCTTGGCAATGTTCGCGTATCGAGAGTTCGGGTATGTAAGACAGTTGTTGCTCTTCTCCAAAGACCCAAGGCTCTTAGCGCTCGTGCCGAGAAGAGAGTCAGCACCCGTCTTGTCAGCAGACGCCTCCCAGAACATGCTTCCTCCAAGCGACTTGTTCTTCACATAGAGAACCTTGTTCTCCACCATGCCGGGCGTATCGAATGAGATGAGCTCCTTGGTATTGGCGTCGTAGCTGTAAGAAGCTTGGGCATCACGATCGTAAACAAGGCTAGCCCCAGGTTTGGGGAGGACCTTGTAGTCCCAGATGCCGTTTTCCCAACTGCCGGATCCGACGCCAGTGTAGGGCTGTCCAAGACCGGCAGTGTTTTGGAACGCGCGACCGTAGATGGGCATGCCGAGAACCATCTTTCCAGAAGGTACGCCACCGCCAACGTAGGCCTTGACGGCTTGGTCGGTGTTGAAAGGCGTGGCGTTGGGAATCTTGGTGTTGGCATATTTGTTGGCTTGATGTCCGGAGAAAGCGCTCCAAGAGCCAGCGTAGTCATAGGCCATTAAGTTAATATGGTCAAGGACAGCGCCGAGCTCCTTCATCTTAAGCTTGCCATAGTTCTCTGGTCCAGCTGGCGCAGCGATAGACAGCTGGAAGTGATATCCGTTCGCATATTGCTTCGAGTAGGCATCGAGCTCATTGCGCACAGCCTGGAGTAGAAGAACCATGTTATTCGCCTCGGTATCGTTGGCAGGGTATTCCCAGTCGACGTCGATACCGTCAAAGCCCCAGTCCTTCATCAGGGTAACAGCGCTCTGGGCGAAAGTTGTACGGGATGCGGCTGTGCTAGCGGCGGCAGGGAAGTTGGTGGACCATGTCCAGCCGCCGATGGAGAGCATGACCTTGAGCTTGCGGTTGGCCTTCTTGAGGAGGAAGAGTTGCTTGACGCATCCGTAGGCATTTTGGCCGGGCTCATCCCATGCTGAGGGGAGCGATTAGTGCTGAAAAGAAATGTGGATATCGGGAAAGGACTTACAGTCACCGGTGTAGTGCTTCTCAAGGTCGGCATACGAGTCGCCAGTAAAGCTGAAAAGAATGAGTAAGGCTATTGCTTAATGTGTGTGAAGACTTACACTGTTCCATCGGCTCTCACATTCATGAAGGCATAGAGCACGTGAGTCAGCTGAGAAGCGGGAAGGTTCATTGGCTGGTAGTTTCGACCATAAATACCCCTTGTTACAGTTAGCGGGACTTCTCCGAGGGGTGTGAGCAGAGGTAACGTACCAGTTGACAAAGTACACAGCGTTGACGTAGGGAGAAGCTTGCTCGGACACTTCATCGTCACTGTTGACTTCTGCAACGACGAGGTCAGGGACCTTGGAGGGGATATCTTCACGAGCGACCATTGTGAAAATGTTGATCTGTTAAGATGATAAGATGTTGTTTGGGTAGTAAGGTGAGTTAAGTTTGTAGATATGATAATGGCTATTGTGACTTCTTCAGATAGATCCGGTCTTTTCTTACCTCTTATATACCGAAAACCTTTGAAGAATGCCATCGCGACGCTTCTATCGTCGTGATAAGGAGATCCATCACACAGCCGAGTCACTGGCTGTCCTCAGCAGGGTTTGCAAAGACAATGCGAGTAGCAATAACCCGAAAATTGGCCAGCATTATGGTCAGTGCCAGCTCTCAAGTGACTGGTGATAAGGATAAACAAGATCGATATCAAGCGTTGAGAACAGGTTTTGGGTCAGACGCTGCCAACTTGCAACGTTGCAAATGTGTTTCATTAATATGTCGATCCCCAGCGACGCCCTACCATAGGTCGATTAGCATAGGGGAGCTAGACTGTATAATCACAACGTCGCCTGACGATGCTGCCACTTGATATTTATTGTCGCATTGACCGTTATCTTAAAGACAAAAGAAACAGGTCGGATGGAAGTCAAACCGAAATTAAGTCGTATTGAGCTCGTCATTTAGATAAGCTCAAGATAGCCGACGGCAGAAATACAACCTAAAATACGCATTGACGTGAACATGGAGGAGTTGGCATGAGAGTTGCAGAGTAAGGTAGTATTTGGAGGGGCGTGATAGCGGCACCCGATTGATCTGTTGGACAAATAGCGAATGACGGCTCAAGGCACTTGCCCAGATCTGCCAGTTGAATATCATTTAATTAATAAACGTCAATAAATTCTCTCAAGAACTGGTCAATATTGTGCTTTCAAACATAGAGCATCTCTGTACAACAAGAAAAGCTTCTTTAACCTTGGCGTGGCACAACTGCCGACCGCCAAGAGGCTAAAGTTGAGAGGCGCTATAGAAGATGGAATTTCTTGACTTGAGACGCTCTCGTGATCACTCTGTTCTTGTCGGAGGTACGATGGTACGCTCAAAGGTCTGATAATGTCTTCTTTAGGAAGGTGGTCTATCAACGCAGCATTCAACTGAGACATTCGAACAGGTGGCGCAAGAAATTCGATATCGGACATTTACCCGACAAATCAGATAGCACCGATCGTCAGTCATTTTGTTCTGCGCTCGAGCAGTCTGGGCACGCGGGAATAAAGTCATTTACGTGACAGCTCATCACAACAGATGTTCTGGAATGAGACAGGTATGGAAAGCCATGCGATCATCACCGAAGTGATTGAAGTTGAAGCGGCAGTAAGATATTCAGATCACGAGCGATGAGCTAGTTAAACACGGAGGGTTTGATTTCTACCAGTCAAAAGAACAGGCCAAAGGGGCTGCTTGATTGCAGGGTTGAATGAATGCGTTTGCATTGACTTCAAAGCTATATACCATCTCAGCAAGTGGGCAACAGGAAAAGCATCCTCCAAGGCTTAGGCTGGTATAGCAAAGTGACCTAAATGCTAGCCTAAGTGAGCAAAAGGTGACTCAATTATTCCATCTCTTAGATTCTTAGCCGTTAATTCTTCTTACCCTCTGATGACTACTAAGCGATGCGGCTGATCGGCAAAAACATGCCGCTTACTATGTACACAACCTCCATGCAAACAAAGCAAAAGCTGACTGCACGGCATCCCAAAGCCCCAAGACCCTTGGATTGCTGGACTTGACTTTTTACTAGCTCCAGCCACAAAAGTTCAGCTTCACCAAAACGGAAATTCACCTCTGACCCTCCAGGACTAAGGCTGCCGTAGGTACCGGTCTAGACCAAGCCCTCGGGTCAGCGTTACCAGATACGAAGCACAGCATTCCTAATAACAGCCACTTTTGAGTTTTGGACTACAATTGTAAGAGTTTATAACTAGTGAGATTGGGGGCTAGGTTCGGCCCGGGTTATTTTCCTGGGGCGCTGGAATGTTAGTTGCAAGCTGAACTGGGAGATGATAAACTCTGTGATGAATGCTCTGGGTTGGTAAGCTTTATACCGAAGCCACTTTGATCAGTTAGAGCTCGTATTACTATGGCTTGTGCATTACTGGCTGTCAGCATGAGAAGCAGCTAGGCTATTAACTTTACCGCCGTCAATGGACGGAGGTCAGCCAAGCTATGTTTCCACGCCAGCCATCAATTAACGGCAACGACAGTAAAGCTAGAGATATATAACAGGCATCACGCAGTAGCATAGGACTCTCAGTTCCCATAAGCCCTTTCTGAAAATGTAATCCAATTGAGAAATTATCCACAATGATGCTCCCAACTGCCCCCTCCGTCCCCATGGATCTGGGTGACGACTTCAAGTTCGGTCCGACCGTCCTTGACCCCATCCAACCAGAAGACAACAATGATCTCGTCCAACTCAACGGTTTCCCCAGCGTTGAAACCACTGGTGGCGATATCGCCTTGTCACAACTGGGGGTTCTGGCAAAGTTCCATGGCACCTACAGTGGCTTCGGTTTCAACACCATCTTCAGACCCAACGGCACAAAGACGCCTACCCCTCTCCCCATTCTTCCTCCCTCTGAGGACCCCGATGACAACATCTTGCAGCTGAACCTCACTAGCGAGGCTATGGCATTCAGCAAGGGTCTTACTGACGTGCCCAATCGCGGTTTGGATACGCAGGCTGATTTGATGTTAAACGGCGTACCTTATACTCAGACTATCGCTGATATCACCGAGCTTGTCACCCCTCCGAAGAAACAACCTGTTATTCATTTCGAGCCTGGTCTTTGGATGCATGTTCCTGCTAGTCAGGAGATGCCCGTCCTTCCAGCTTCGCTCTCACGCATGGCTTCCATTCCTCACGGAACCTCCATCAATGTGCAGTCTTTCCAGCCGACTGTGACTTCCAAGGGTATACCAAATATCCCCTCAGTCGATATCACACCTATCGTTGTCGGTCAAACCACCAAGATCGCTTTCAGAAGCCAGACTGCCTCCAACAACAACACCCCACGTCTTCCCCAAGACCTTGCGCCTTTCATGAAAGCGGGTACCATCACTCAAGATATTCTGACTGACCCCAACACTGTTCTGCGCAACGCCAACGAGGGCAAAACTATTGTTGAAAACACCACGTTTGCGGTGTCTTCCCTTCCCGAGAACCCTGATCTCGGTGGAGGCACCAGCAATATTGGCTTCCTCATCGGCGCAGACGGCGGAGCAAACACAGCTACCGTCCAAGCTCGAAGCGCCAACGCAAATTCTGTCAAAGTGACGGCACAGTATTGGCTTTCCAAGATCCGAACCAAGATTGATCTTCCTGTCGTTGACACCAAGACTGACAAGAAGAAGTTTGTCTCCCCGGCTTCTTCAGGCCCGAGAGATGCGGTGCCTAGGTTCTTGGTCGATATGAATGTCCCAGCTGCCAAGACGGTTAATATCGAGTATACTCAGATTCAGTACAGTCAGACTGTCTTCTTGGACTTCAACGGTCTCAGCTGGCCTCATGTCACCGTTGGGACATTGGCACCAACAACAGGTCATCGGCTGTCACAGGTTATCGTCACTAACTAATTAGGCTCTTCCGAGACAAGATTAGGTGGAATGGTCTAGGTGATAGTTCATTGTGTTATTCTATTTACTACTCAAAGTCGTTGACCTTGAGGGGGTGATATGAACGTATATGATCATATATTTGTCGGAGAACGGCGGATGCCAGATGTTTATTTCTAAGGATTAGTTTGGATGATGAAACAGGCAGTATCTGTAATGATGAAATATATTGTTAGTCAAACAGACGTTTATTCACTTCTCATGTTCAAATCAAATGCTGCTCTTTGTCTACAGGTTAACCGAGGTTCAGATGGGCTCTCTGTGCGCGTGAGGATATAAAGCAAAGGTGAAACTCTGTCCTCCAAGAAATGGGGCGCTGGCGCAACGGTAGCGCGTCAGATTCCAGCACAAGTTCGAGGTTCGCCTTGAACATCCGCCGGTGATTCCTGAAGGTTATCCGTTCGAATCGGGTGTGCCTCATATTTTTGCATCTTTTTTGTCTCCACTGCCAATTATCACAGACCCTCTCTCAATGTGACATTGTATTTTTAGTCATTTGGTAGATCAAATGTCAATTACTCTACTATTTACTTCTTCTTCTTAGGCTTTGTCTTATCCACAATGTCCACCCACTTCATGTCAATTCCCCTCTTGCCAAGAATGTCGCTTGTGAGAATCTTTCGCTGGTCACCCTGCACGACAACTTCCATTGATCCAGGCTTGGCCCCAGCGACTTGACCCACGCTTGCTGACCCCGCACACTTCTTCTGCAGCTCAGGCGCCAGGACCTGGGAGTCGATGAAGAATGGCTCCAGGTTGGAGATTTTGGTGACGACCTTGGTACCGGTTCGTTTCTCAATCGTAATGAGGATTCGAGGTGGTGATCCAGCTTTAGGCCTTTGGTCCGGCGAAGGGCGACCCTGTGAAATGAGGTGGAATGGCTGACAGAGGTGAGTGTCCTCGAGCACTCGCTTCTGGAGGGCGCTTCGAGTGATGCGGCCTGATGCGAGCCAGCTACGATCATCGTCGGTTGGTCTGTTGCCGAGAATCTCATTGGCGATGAATGGATCGAGCTTGACGCTGGAGTTTCCTTGACCACCCAGCTCGGGATGTTGGTCGATGTATGATTTCAAGGCTGCTGAGATTTCCTGCGCGCTGTAGAAGTCGGTTTTAGATGGGAGGAGAGTGGGCACGAGCTTCGATGCTGGGCGGTAGACCATTTGGACGTTGATCTTCCCCGAAGACGCGCTACTGCTTGATGATTGTCCAGCCCCTTCAGCTGAAGGGCCAGCATCAGCGGCGGGAGCTTTTGGTGTCGGGAGTCGATATGGTCTGAAGCCGTTGATCTGTGCATCGTCAAAGTCGATATCAAGAATGACTGTCTCACCACCGTTGCGGTCCTTCGATAATACAAGTTTCTGTTTGTGCAGTTCCTTGATGAACTTCTTCGCGTTCTTCCATGACGTCTTCTTGATGTTATAATGCCGGCTCTGGGATCGGAGATTGGGCTGGATCATGTTCGCGATGATAAATGAGGGTTGAAGCGGGAAGTTCAGCCCATAGTGGGGTGGACTGCCGGACTCTTTTGCCTTGTGGCATGCAAAGAGGAAAGCTTGGTGGAAAGCGTTGTCGATTTCTTGTGTTGTCGGTTCTTGGTCCTCATCGACTTCGTCTGCTTGTGCCTCCTCGGGCTGGGCGCTCGATGATGGCTCCGCTGCCTGGGTGTCATCTTCCAGAGATACCTTACCAAATTGAGCTGCTAGCCCAGCACCAAGACCATTCCATCCTTCCAAACTAGAAGGTGGCTCAATACCTCCACTGCCAAGGGACTTCCAGTTCCAGCACTCATCTCCAGCCCAGTGAAGGGCCTTGACCGCAGCACCCTTCTGTCCTCTTAAGTCGTCAGGTAGACTGCGCACATCGATCTGACAGGTTCCAACCCAAACAGGCACAGTGTCACTGTCAAGGCCCGCGACAGCCACAACAGCACCTGTGCTCGCTCGGTTGTCCCAGGTGGAACTCTTAGCCTTGACCAAACCGGGGACCATCAAATCAGCACCATGCTTCAGCTTCTCCTCAACAACGAAGTCGGGCGTATGCAGAAGAGGAATGAGATTAGGGTTGCGCCACAGCGTGTAGACAGTCGGTATCAAGCGGGGGTTCTTGCCTGTCTGGAACCAGAGAACGCGCTCATCTTGATCTGGGTGAGCACCGATGTAAACAGTTCCCTGCTCAGCTGGTGTGAGGAATCGTGCAGATGATGTAGACTCTGGCAAGAGTGAGTTGCGCAATGTCGACTGTGAGCTCGATGACGAGTCGTCAGATTGCTCAGGGAGGGGAACTTGGTAGTCGCGGATAATTTGATCAGCGAGTTTTCGGCGATCTGATGAACGCAGAGGCGCCAAGTTTCTGATATCGGGCTTACGCTTGAACATGATGAAGAATAAGAAAAATGAGGGGAATGTAGGGATGCGGTTGAGCTTCTGAGCTTGAGGCTTGGAAATGTGGAGGAGATTTATTTTTTGGTGGAGGGGCACAGGGCGATCAGTGCTGAGTCATCATGACATCAACAAAATCACCCCGCGGTTGAAAGTCACGGTGAGAGGGATGCCGGTGACTCACGTAGAGTCACTGTACAACACAAACAACAAAAGGATGACTGTCTTGATGAGTGTTAAATGTTTGCTGCTAAACAATACGAGATTGACACAGCGCTGTAGGGAACGGGTCTGCGTTGCTGATCCGGATCCCAACCAATAGGAATGGCTCCAGGCCAAGCACTGAAAGCGCTGGGCTTAGATGCTCCACCAAAATGTTTCCAGTAAGCAGACGCTAACAAAAAGTGACACCGAGATGGAAAGAGGCTGCCTTGACAATACGAATTAGGCATCAGTCTAATACTTTACATCGTGTTATATTGTTACACTTGAAGTACGAGGCTTGAATTCGTAATTAATAATCATGTCTGGCCTGATTTCACATGCCCGTAACGCCCTTGTCAAGATTGGCATTCTCAATGACAATCCACCAACTCCCCTCACAAGCCTGTTCAGCAATCTGCCGAACTACCATCGAATTCTGATTAGCGGTCTTGATGGTACTGGAAAGTCAACTCTTCTCGAGAAACACCTGGTGTCCAATCACAAACAAATTTCACGATTTACTGTCTTTACATGTCTCCATGTCGATACCTACAGATGCAGCAACGTTACCTTCCATACCATGGACGTAGGCGGAGGTCGACCCAGTGGACACCATAGGATGGAGACGAGATTCTTCAATCAAGCGAATGCGGTCATCTGGGTCTTTGATGCAGATGATCATGATTACCTCATCGAGTCGAGAGAAGAGTTGGTTTACAAGATTGCACATGAAGCTGGTGTGCAGAAGGATGTACCACTCCTCATACTGGCCAACAGTCGTAATCACACCGTGAGCTAATATACTTGCCATAAAAGGCCTTAGCTGATGGAATTCCAGGACACAGGAAACATGGATAGTGTAAGAAAGCGCTTCTTTGAAAAGACACCGACTTCACTCAGCGACAGACCATATGTGAGTTTTAGGGCTTGTGATAGGCGTTTAACTCTGTATTGACGTCTCTCAGGCATTCTTTGGTACAAATATTGATACAGGAGATGGTTTACAAGAAGCTTTCAAATGGCTGCGTGAAAGCGTTGAGACCATGGACAATAACAATGCTACAATGACAAACACGAAAGTCTTGGGTGTTGAGGAGGAAGCCATCATGATCATGGGGTATGATCAAGGTCACAAGTCTAACCGGGTATGAAGGGCATGAGAGCAGATTGGGTTTCTATACGCCGATAGTCAGTCGGTGGCGGCGTCCGCCGTCTTCTATAGGCGTTTCTTGACGAGTAAAAGGCTGTCAAATATCTATTACGTTCGACCACACTTCCGAACCACCGTCCATTTTCTATTATTGACTTTACTCTAGGTACGAATCTCGATGGATGGCCCACGTACTTTCCAAGTCTTCCCATATTTAAAGCCCTTGGCTGCCCTCACAGTCCTTCACCGATAAACATAGCGAGTTGGAACGTCAAACCGTTTTGGAAACGCTCGACGGCTGTCCCTCGCTTCAACGACGCCGCGCAATACAACCGCAATATACTTTCCTCTCATGGTAGTCTCTCAACACTACGCCAGCATGAAGTTCTTCTACCTCACCTTGGCACTGCTTCCAGCAGTAATGGCCAGCGAAAATGAACCGGTTCACAAATTCAACTATTTCATCGAACACCCCGAAACGGGCTACAAGGAGGAAGTTCAGGGGAAGGATGAATACCATATTTGGCACAGACAAGGAACGACTCAGTCCCCTGAAAAATGGGAGATGGAGAGGAACGGCAAACTGAAGGGTCCCAAGATCTTTGTCCCCAATCCAAGCTTCGAGATGAACATGGGTAAGCCATGGCACATAGTGGGCGATGGTGTTGAGGTTGTTAAGGATGAGTCACTGTCTCGCAAAGGCAAGAATTCTCTGTAAGTTTCACAGCTAAATTTGGAATTTTGTGTACTAAGAGGGTTTCAAGGTTGTTTACTATCACCAAACCAGAACAACGACCACGAGTCTGGTCTGTCCACCTCACAGAAGTAGAACCACTCATGGTCTACTATCTGACATTCCACTACCGCATCGTCCAAATGGAGGGAGTCGGACCCAAACACCAATGCTTCATCTTAATGCAACTAGACGACCTCGGAGTAGAATTCCCCTTCTTCGTCGACCCCCATGTTGATCCACGAATTGTCGTTCCCAACCGCTACAAGAAAGTCACTGTACCAATCGGTCCCTCGGTGGGAATAACACCCCTGGTTATCTCTGTGGTCTGTGAAAAAGGTATCGGATTGGGCAAGTCCGTCAAGGTTTCCATCGACGATATCAGGCTTGAGAAGGGCGAGGGGGTGAGTGAGGATTGGGACTTCAACACACCGCGAAAGAATTACAGATACTTTGAACAGAATCTGCAGGAGCCCGACCACTTCCGGAAGGATACCTTGAAGCCTGAGTATGAGAAGACTAAAGTTGACTCGATTCAATGTACGGGGACCAACGGAAACTTTTGTCGGGTCAAGGGTGTGCGGCCTGAGGAAGATATTATAGATAACAACTATGATCTGAACGATGCCATGTCGGGTCGTCATGTTGCAGACATATAGACCTTACTTGAAAATGTCGGTCATATCCTTGTTGCCATAGCAGATAGGATAGCCTTAACTGATCCTCATTCCTAGGATACAGCGACAGAGTAGTCCATACGACAGTTCAAGCTGGAATAAAATCATCAAATTGTTTGATATCTTGTTTTCGCAGCGGTCAATTCTTCTGATAACCTAACGCTCAGAAGACAACTTTCTGCTACGCAGCAAGTAATTGTTCAAGGTGTCGGCTCAACGGTCGAAGTGAGATGAATGGCGGCGATGCTTGTCCCGGACCAGTTCGTGGCATCACAGTGGTCGAGGAATATATCTAACACTCTTCGCCCTCGCGTGTACGAAGCGACATACTGCATCAAGCAACGTCTTGTTAGCTCCCCTCGGGAACTCCTCGTCGGGGTGCCAGAAGGATCTGCCCCTAGAGGCATAAGAGACGAAATATTTCGGTCGCTTTATGCTATCTTAGATCAGCAGTTAGGCTACTTTATGATGGAAGCCTAGGCCTTAAGATAATTCTTACCTTACCCACCTGACAGCCCAGGCAGGATCATAAGCCCCGCAAGGAAACTTGCAACTAGCACCACCATTTCCTGTACCTCCGGGTAACTTTGTGCTCAGTTTCAGCAAGGATAGCTGATTCAATCAACGCGGCAACGTACGAGCCGCGAAGTAACGCTATTCATGGACCATCCATCGACCTTGCTGTAGGTATAGCTACTTCAGGTCAAGTCGCCTTCATTACGTTCATGACTCTTCTAACCATGAGTTTCAGTGAAAACCTTACGCGAAAAAAAGGACAGCTCAAGGTATCACAGAAACTATCTATCGCCCTCAGACAGTTATCAACCTTCGAGAGTGGAGAGACGGCTGTAACATGACGCCAACTATACCATCCAGAGAAAGTAATATTCCTCCAACGCCGCCAGGTTTGCCACACAACGAAGCTGGTACTCCTCCCCGTAAGGATGAAGAGATCAACTCTCA
Source organism: Fusarium sp. MBC 364 (assembly GCA_030777805.1). Classification (NCBI taxonomy): domain Eukaryota; kingdom Fungi; phylum Ascomycota; class Sordariomycetes; order Hypocreales; family Nectriaceae; genus Fusarium; species Fusarium sp. MBC 364. The sequence continues at coordinate 112,504 of JAPFSC010000013.1, forward strand.
TGACAAGTCCAGCAGCGACGATGCACAACAAGACCTGCTCCCGATGTCCCTATCGAAATATCGCAAAGAACAGCACGACATAGCCAAGCATTGCAACAAGGTTCTGGACAAGGCAATTCAAAAAGCCAAAACTCATTCGAATTGGCACCGAGAATTGTCGAAACTGTGCAATCAGCGGGCGGAAAGATGGAAAGAGGCCCTGGAAGTAGCGACCCATGACTACTATGAAGCCAATGAAGATGCGCTGCAGATTCGTAGTGAGGCGGACAATATCATCAGCTTTATCAGCCTTGCCGAGAAGATGCCAGCCAGTATCAAACCATCGCCCGAAAACATGGCATCTTACAGGGAAACGTTGGCCAACTTCGAGGCACGCCACAAGGGGGCAGTACTATTCGCAGAAGAATACAAACACTCAAAAGCACAAATATCTGGAGTGCTTGAAAAGCTGTCACGAAGGATTAAGTACGAGGAAGAAAAGGTCCAGGAGGATAGTGAGACCGTAATGGCGATTCAAAGAGAGCAACGACATGCTAAGATAGTTGAACAGCTTGTTCAGATCGACGGGAAGGATGCCATAAAGCTTTTTGAGGCTCACCCACGCTTTTTCAAGGATTTAGAGGCTATGGTAAAGAATTCAGAGGGCGAGGCTCAACATTGACAGACTTTCTAAAACAGAATGTTCACTTTAGGTACATCAACGTTACCATCAGGCCGTCAGAAGAATTTGAAGTTAGGCTAGCATTTGGGCTACTTTGTTTTGACGGTTCAAACCTTAGAACAGAATTCTCCTGTTGCTCACCCGTTTACGTTGGTCAGTATTGCAACGTAGAAACCTGCGGCGTGGGGAGTGGATCGAGCCAAGACTGGCAGGGTGCCTCGAAAGACTCGGCTGCTAATAACATGACAGACAGGGTGCGCTTTGCTCCTCGGCGGTGAAGCTATCGCTTGCTCTGTGGATATTTTACTGCTTTCTTGAAGTAGATTGCTGGGTTTGTTTACGGAATGACCTGTTTGATCAGAAAGTCATGCCGTTACTTATTCTCCGATTGCCTCTTCATGCTAATGTGCCATGCCACAATACCCCTGCATGGCCAAGCCCCAGGATACAACCAACATCGATCAACCAACAACTACCAAGCCGGAAACACGGCCAGGCAGGTACACCAATCATGTCAGAATAATCCCATACGTAAAACACTGCATATTTGTTCCTACAAGAACCTGATCACATCTTTCTTTGGCCGTGAATGCTATCGCTTTTCGCACTCTATCAGCATGCACATTTCAAAAATACCGTATACCTTCTTGGTATGCTGCTTGCTTATGCTTCGCGAAGCAACAGCTGAGGACCAAACTAGGGGCAATCCCCCCCTCAAAATTGACCTTGTTTTCCCGCGCAATGAGACATACAACCCATCGCCAATGTTCCCTATTGTATTCTCTTACGGAGATCCCGAGTTCATACCACTTTTCGAACCAATTGTTTCATATACTGTCTGGAACTACAGCAACTACAACAATTCCATTCACGCTGAGCTAAGAGACAAACCTTTGGTCAACCGCTCTAGTAGCAACCCGCACATTGAATTCGATCAGTATTCCTATCCTTTCAACACTGAGGGTACATGGGAACTATCTGTCCACCTTCGCTGGGCGAACTGTTATATTCAGCCTCCTGGGGAGCATAATCGGAAAGAAAGGATCAGGTTAAGGATAAACGCCACCGCTGTTGGCACTGTCGTTTTCACCACAAGAGGCCCCTTGAAGCAACTTGACCTTGTTGCCGCGACCAACAACGACACTTGCTCGACTCCGGTCGGACTCTCCGTCGACTTTATAGAACAAAAGGCACCATCGTTGGATGACAGGAACGATAATCATTTCGAGGGATCCTATTGTGCCTTGCCTCAGTCTTTAGTCGAGGCAGACAGGTGCGCCAACACATTGGACCCTGCCACTGTATCAAGCATCGATGCTACAATGACTTCTTGGCAGTGCAGCTGGCCCGGAGATGAACCTGATGGAGTGGATTGTAAGACTTGGAGGGAAAACTTGGAGAGCACCGCCCTTCGAGTCGTTGCAGGAGGGGCAACTTGTTTGGCTTTCATGTTGGGGGTAATTGCTTATACCTATACACTCATGTAATCTTTCCTTCAAAAAATATTCTCGATACTAAATTCTAGCCTAAGAAGGCATAAGCAACTAAAAGTCTCGTCTCTTATGCTCTCGATGGTCAAACCTCATGAAAACCATATCCGCATGCCAAGCCCAATTACCGAACCCTGGAAAGTCTCCACTAGGATATCGCATGTTTAAGGGTCCTTTTGTCTGTCACACTGCAGGGGTTACACATAAATACGGGTTTCACTCCAGTCGGGACCACTTGAGCCCTGCCGAAGTTTGACAACAGCGAGATTCAGATGCAGAGGGTGAACCAACCAGGTGGGTAACAGAAGTGCCAAGATGAAATAGCCTAAAAGCAAGTCTGGACTGGCACAAAATTACTAAACTATTTCGTCTCTTAAGATCTCGGGGTCATTTCTTCTGACACCCTGAGGCCAACTACCAACGACTGCCAAGACAAGAGTAGCATCAGTCCGATTCGCACGCCTATTAATACCTTGACATATCAATATCAAGCACAGCATTTTGATTCCTCAAGCCACCCGACTGTTGGGTGCTGTGACTAAAGGCCTTTGTCCTGCATCCACTTATCCTTCTACCAGCTCTGAGCATTGACTTGTTCTCTTGTTGACTTGTTCTCTTGTTGACTCGCTTAATCATTGATTTATTCGTTTGCTCTCTAGTTCGCTCCCTCCACTGAGTAAACTGACTGTTACCTTCATTACATCCTATTACTTTTCTACCATATCCGCCGCCCGCCATGCTGACCTCAACATGGGCACGATCCACACTTGGTATGGCCGGTATCCTGATTGCAGCCGTTCCATCCGTGTGCCGACCTGGCGGAACGCTCGAGGCCATCCCCATGGAAGTCCGAACGGGAAAGTGGACGGATTACAACTGCACCGATCCCGTCAAAGTTGATTTTCCCCCTTACGAAGAATGACGGGGATGGGACCCTCTGCAAACTCAAGACGCATGGGATGATGCCATCAGGATCTGGAAGGAACGGGATAGGCCGTCCAAACGCATGAGTTTCACCTCGTCTGTTGCCACGACCCTCAAACTGCCTCTTAGGCCAGACTGTGGATTACTAGCGGGAGCAGTCTGTGACCGGAGGTGGTGTAGCGAAGAGATGAATACAACTGATTCAGGCCCGGCTGCGGAGCTTATCTGGGGGTCATTTACTAAGCTCAATTGGGTTTTCAGATCGTTTGAGTACGAGCTGAGCAGCGCTGCAGATCACATAAGCGAATCCCTGATAAATTCCGGGAATGACTCTGCTCCAATTCCGAGGGGAGGTGATGACACTTACTTTTCTGCAGCCAAAGACCTTCACATTTGGGGCGCAGGTAATCTGACAGAGGTGTTCTTCAACGAGTACCTCACTTATAACTGGAATTACACTGAGAACCAAGGCCCTCGCGATAGCGTCCAGAACGCTACCATGGCGATAGTTGAGCAGAGCCTAACTGTAGCCAATGATATGATGTCAACGCAGAAGTATGCATAAACACTATGGAGCCATATGTCCTTTTAAGTACTGACTGACACCTACCTAGGAAGAGGTGGAGAGCGGAGAACTTTGCTTCATTTGACGGCTACGTGGTCGACGTGATCAAAGGTTGGCGAAAGGCAAACGCTGAACTGCTGTACTGGACTTTTGGCGGCTCCGATGAGTCGATTCATATGCTCTGGACCATGATCTCTGGCGGAAAGCTGCTTAATCGTGGGTACGTTAACGAAGAAGGCGTTACGAACGCAAGGAGGAAGAAACTCCGAGCTGCTATCAAGAAGACTTTTCACGCATATGCTATCCCGGATTTGTGGCAATTAAAGAAAGATACAGAGAGCATATTATATTAACTGTCAGAATCCTCTCCTGGGGCTATACAAATAATCTGAGCTGAAAACATTCTGGCAACAGAGGACTTGATACAGTAAAAATCGGGAACAGATTTATCCCTCTCTGTTACCTTTAGACGCATTTTTCCCTATTCAGTATTCACTTCGATTAATAACAAACACATGTCCTAGCATGCACAATCATGCCACAAACCTATAACAATTGTATCTTCACTGGTTGTTTGTCAGCAATAGACCATCGTTCACTGGAAATAATAGCCCCGCTTTAACCGTCGCCACGTTTGCGGTAGGGTTGCAGGGTTGCAGGCATCCTCGCTTGACAATACCAGCGCTTGACTATTCAGCAATTAAATTATTTGGCTAGTGATCATGCTGGTCATGATATATCTTTTCGCTCCCGCTCGTATTCTTTCTTCCTAATTCTTTGCAGACAATATTTTAATCTCACACTGTAACGACACCAAGAATGGCCCGGCAGCAAACCGAAGAGGATTCACCAGCTCGTGCTTTGCGTCGCCGGACAGCTCGTATGGATCTCAGTTACTGTAAGTTATCTCCAGGATCTTAGGGGAATGTCAGAAGGTTGATGAATCTCCAGTTAATGATCTGCCCCCAGAGCAGGTTGAGGCTCTCCGCGATAAGGATGCTGAGCACACGACTTCTGCTCCGGGTCCTTCCATCTCGAACCAGGGCTCTCCTAAGGGTATACGTAAGACCTCGCGCCGGAATTCACCTACCAAGAAGAAGGCTCAGTCTTTCAGGCGCTCACGTACGTTTCCCCATTACCCAAACATCAGGACTTTAGAAGAATTCTCCTCTAAGGCTTCGGCTACACGAGTATAATGAGCAAAGCCTTATAAGAATGTAGCCTAAGCTTTAGAGGATAACTCTTCTAAGACCCCGACGCCAAAGTCTACGACCTAACAAGTCACACAGCTACGGAATCCGCACTCGTCCCCGACAACATCCAAGATCGAGTGGCCGAGGAGCATGCCACAGCCAAAGGGCTTCGACAAGAGCGCCGAGAGCTCTGGAACAGGTTGGAGCAAAGCGAGCAACTCGTTGAAGAGTACCAGATGTTCCTTCTCCAGGGTGTTGCGGTCAATGGTGTGACTGTCGAGCAACGAAAGGCTATGTGTGAGGAGCTAGAGGCTGAGATCGCGCGAATTTGCGATCGGCTTTATAATCTCGGAGGGGAGCTGGATGCTGTTGCTTGCAGGGCTCATGAGTTGTTGAGCAAGCAGATGGACAGATTTGAGCGAAGCTGAGGGGCTATCTTGGTGGACTCGGCTTGAGTAAGTCACTGGAGCATCAAAGCCCGAGACATGTACCTTGGTCACTGGACACCGTTTCCGACTAGATTTTGCGCCTTTTCTTTGTGCCGCTCTAGTCTTTAGAGGAAGCTCTGGTTACCAAGTAAGAGAGTATGCCGATATAGGGAGAAGATGTACTCGTCGGTAATTCAATCGAAACAGGGCTTCTGATCATCAGGATTCCACTCACTTGACTTGCAACTGGTCTTAGTAGACTTAATTTATAAATATTTTACATGTATTTATTGTTGGCTTCAGCCATTTCTATGTTTAAAATATTGATCATCCGCTGACTGCCATCACGTATGCGGGCTATACCCCGGCGCCTATGCCTCTGCTCTATCCAGCTCTTCTTTCTGAACCTTCTCTATTCTATGGGGGAATCATGTCCAACCATTCCGATCCTCTTGCACCTTCTTTTCCAGACATAAGAAAATATAGAAACATTAGAATAATGTAATGTGGGTGGCTTACTAGCCATGCTCGCTTGCTGAAATATCGGGAAACCTCTCCAATGCATCAGATGTATGAAATGTTATCGTATTACCGGACGCCAGCCTGTACCAGTCGGCTTTCGGCGGCGGGGTTGTTAAGGAATTTGGGCACAGAGTCCTGGATAATGTTAGTGAAATGTTGATTATGAGAATGTGTTATGAAGTCAAACTTACAGTGGCCATAAGCTTGAAGACTGCATCTTGGGCAGTCTCCAGTAAAGCGGTAACCTCCTTCAAGGTATCCGCGACAGTGGCGTCGAGGGCTTGCGCCTTGGTCATACGCTGCATAAGACTCGATCGAATCTTGTGGTTCACGTTGACTTCACGTGGTGAGCCGGGAGCGAGGAAGGTGTTGAAGATGACATGGGATTGTGATAGAGTTTCATTCATCGCATCATCGGAGTCCTTCTTCTCGAGCATGGCTTTCGCGTCACGGATGATCACATCAGCCTGCTCGTAGAAGGCAAGACCTTCTTCACAGTATGTCTCACGTAGGTTCTCACGGAACAGTAGACGTAATGTAGGGTCGAGCAGAATCTTCTCCAGCTTATGACGGTTGCTCTCGTTGACACCGCCCTTTGATGAAGAGGCGTCTGTCTTGCCTTGTGATGAGCCTCGGCTGGATGAGCTGGTGTCGACGAGGTCCTGACCACGCTCGGAGAGTTGGTAGATGGAGACGGGTGTGGGTTGGAAGAGCTTGCAGGCGGCGAACTGGTTCATGTAGGCCAAGTCGGCGTTGACTGACTCGATGAGGTTGTAGTGGACGAAGTGAGTGGCCATGTTGACGGCTTCTCGTAGGTCGAGGCATGTTGTGTTGTCTCGTAGCCACTCAGCCGCTGCCAAACCGGTAAATGTGTCGTGGTATGTGCGGCTGTTAATCTTACGCTCGGGCTGAAGTCTGATACCCACTGCACCCTCTGAGTAAGGACCCTTCTTTCCTCGTCCATCAACACCGATGAGTCGACAGAAGACAACTTCAGTGGTTGCCCGGTCCACATGGCAAAGATCACTCTTGGTATCACGCTCCAGGTACAACAGAGGCCCTGTAATAAGACAGTGCAGCTCGCTTAGCTGATCCTGGTAGAGACCATTGGATTGACAGAACCAGTCGAAGATGGTGATACCCTTTGACGTTGGCCTCCACACTCCTCCTATTTGCTTAAACAACTGGTCAGGTTTTCCGTCGGCAGATTCGATATAGCGGGCGTCGACAAATTGTTGGCAGAGATTTCGGGCTGTGTTCTTGTTCATGGAGAAGGTTGTTGTGGATGTGGAGACAACGGTGCCTGAGGGGTTGTTGGGATCAGGCATGCGATTTGACTGGGTCAATTTGAGATTGCCGAGGTTGTGGATGGCATCTTCGGCGAGGAAGGTATGCTCGATCTTGATGAAGCGGACACGGTGAGGAACAAGAGGTAATAGACTGGCGAGGAGGGCGGAGAAGAGATCTTGAAGGTCCTGGTTGAGTCGTTAGAGGATATCCGGGTATATCCGAGAAATGAATGAAAGAACTAACCTTTGACTGTGGTCGATCGTCGTTGTTTGCGCATAGCAAACGCGACGACGACTGTGTAATTGTTCCTTTGGACATGTTTGGTTTGTGCGTGGAAGCCCGCCTATCCAAGGAGAAGCCTGTTGTCTCGAGCATCACTTTCGAATCCAAGATGAAGATTGCCACGGCACGAGACGAGACTTGACTTGGAGGCTGATGATGTGCGGAGACGCGAGATGATAAAGAAGGGAAAGGGGCCCTGCATTACTCGTGCGGGCGCATGGCGATTCCTGTTATGGAGATGATAAAGCGGAGAACCACATGGCAAGCCGCAACACCACGCGACTTGCTAGATCTTGATGTAGATTAGCTGAGGAAAATCCACGTGTTGCGACATGGTAAATTGGCCCCCCATCCCATCCTTCCTTCGCTCTTTAGGCTTCTCCATTAGTCCGTGTGTAGTGTGTACGGGATGTCTAAGAGACACAGACGCTACAGGGGACGAACCAACAGACCGGTTCTGCCCTGATGATTCAGCCCAGCTCAGCCCTTCCAGCCATCTCATGCAATGCATTGCCGTGTCGTGTCGTGTCAGGCAAAGAGAGTCAGAGTCCCAAGTTTATTCCCAGGTACACCCTAGAATTATGCAGTGGCTTTGGGCTCTGACCCTTTTCTGAGACTCCCGAAAGCAACAAGGTTTGGTTCTAGGGCATCTTCAGTTTAGCAGCGGCACCTTAGAGCCTTGGTACTGACACTCCAACCAATCATCATTTTGTTGCCGCCTAAAACAAAGCCCCGGCCCCTACAAAGATCCCCAATACTACGGTAAACATCATACTGAGAAGCAATTTCATTCAGCTAAGGAGCTATTCTCCCGACAAAGCAATAATATTACCGACTACCTGGTTGTCTTTTGTTTCCTCCTCTTTTCACGAAGCTGAAAAATCGATTGAGAGATCGACACTGCAGATCGCCATGTTACATTGTGATGGAAGGAGCTGACCTTCCGGCTCCGCTTGTCCACTTTTTATTGCTCTGTAAATTACTGCTTGCGGTTCCGCTTGCGAACTTGAGAGCAGAGGGAGACATTGACCCGAATCTTGACGGCCTTTAGTTCAGAGGTCCAGGACTTAGCGCTATGCACTAACAAGCCACCGGCTGAGACACTATCAAGACTCGGCCGTAAAGGATGGATGGAAAAACATATCCCGGCCACCCAAAACTCAAGGGACCAACCCTGACTCAGCTAGAGTCTTGAGGCTCAAAGCTACGCTAGGAATGAGATAATGCAAATTGCGAGACAATTCCGCTCTCTGCTCATTCGTCAATCTCCTTGATTCGCTTTCTGAGCGGGCATCTCCGAGATCTTCCATTAACCCGACCTGGAAATTACTATGCACACAACATTGCCGAGGTCTGGAATAACCCGAACGTTGATGACGCGTAGATTGGGCAAACTTTGATACTCGTATTTCCTTCTCGAACGTTTCATTTTTTCTGTTGATGGCATCCCCGATTGGTTTCTCCGGTTTGTCTTTCTTTTCCAAGCCAAGCCACTCCGCTCGCCCAGACTACAGAAGCGCCCATACTATCGTATTTTTCCCACAAACCCACTCTAAGCTTAACTAGTTCCAGCGAACATGAAGCTAGGCGACCTTCCTGTCTCTCACCTTTTTCCTCTACTGCACTAGCTAGTCCACTGCTAGTCATTTCTCATTTGCTTGGGTGATCAACTATGCGGCGATCTTCCGCTGCCTGCCCCCAGATATCATGGAAAAGTCCAACTCTGCGCCAATAGGGTTAAAATCAGGGTTTTTCTCAACGGGCGGAGACTTAGACTTGGGCTAGCTACTGTCGCTCGCAAACTAAATAAAGCTCGTTGGACGCTGCGATGTCGCTGTTGTGGAAACAACTAAGCAACGTCACTCTCGCGTGGGAGATGAGATGGAGGCTCCGCTGCCCCTGGGTCAAATTTCGATCTGTGCTGGGAGTAAAAAGAACTTATGGTACGATTCAGGAGCATTATTCCACGTGGAACCCTGGAATACGCGCATTGTCTTCGGGACGATCATTTCGCCTACGAAGCCCTACGATGGCGGTCTGTACTCAGGACACAAGTTATTGCCGTCTTCGTTGTTGAGATATCACATATTGTTATGCTACGACCCTATATTTGACCCATTCTGTTCATCAGGTAACTACAGAACCGATCACTCAAACTCTTGCGGTTCGCACTATCCTCGCTTCCCGAGTACGTTGGTCAACAACAATGTTACCACGGCCACTTCAACTGGAACACGATATTCCACAGCAAATAATTTATCCGAATAGAGTACAACACCCGGAACCTGTTGATCCGTCAACTATCACGTAAAAAGGTTGACAGCGTACCCAAGCCATCTCTTGTGTACTGACTCGCAAGGTCCCCTGTCCCCATCTTCCGCCCTTCCGAAGGCCCTCTGGACTGAGTCGGCCCATTTTAGTCTCAATTTCCCACGTGGCCGACACGTTTTCGTGCTCGAGACCACACCAGAGGCTGTGGCCTGTGCATGCTTAGTTTGGCTTCTATCGAGATTGTTATGGTTTGTCGCTTGACTTTCACACATAATGACATTCTCACAACGTTACTCTTTTCCAGGGGTATGGGTCAAAGATGACCAGGGTCTGATGCAGGTGAAGGGTGCTGGGCTTATCTTGTTATCAGATTCGCATCGTCCTTTGAAACAATGCTTTGGAAGATATGTTGAGGACCTGGGAGTAGTCGAGGAACCCCTCAAAGCCTCCCCAGTAAAGCCGTTTGACATTGCGTAAGCGGAGCTCGCGTGGCTGGTTCTGAAGCTCTACCACCCTGACTCAGCTGTAACTGACGCCGAAGCTTTATCCTACTCAAGTCTCCATCAGCACGACGCCCGCCTCCATGACATCGACCAGCAGGATCCTCAGCTAGGAGAATAGTTTGGTGAGCTAATCTTGTACGACACGTGGCTCCACGGCATCGTGGGTCGAGGCTGGAGCGGGAACAGCATCCGCCCGAAAGCCGCACTTCACTTTGTAAAGGCTCGATTTTCAGTCGAGGAGTTATTACTCCTGAGCTATACGGCGGCGATGGCGCTGTAGGGCTAGATACCGTCCTCCTAGGGTCCACACATGTCTGTGAGGCCTGGACTTGGGCAGATCACTGTGGTATATGCCGGCGATCGCGTGGAACGACTAAACACCGATTCAACTGTATCCACTAGAAGGGGACTTATGTTTGCTAGGATCCAATTCGCATGGAATCGTTAGCACAATTCAACATGTCACAAGTCTGGCCGACTACGGTTGGGCCTAATGCGATAATCTTTTGTGATACAACTTGAGTCTCGGAAACCTCGGGATTGAGGCCAAGTTGCTCATCTGAGCCCAGGTAGAATCTCATACAGAGGAATTGATCCTGGTCCAATTCGCCAGCGCGGATTCTTGTATCGAAGCAAAATGGACGACCCGTTACTGGAATCTATTAACTTAAGCGACTCGGGATTTTCGAGTCGGTGAAATGATCAGCAATCCAACCAGTGAGAGCAAACCCAATCAATGTAGCCCACGGAGCATTCTTGATATCAGAATGGTGCAACTGGGTCAATTCCCAGGGTTGGTTGGTACGTAGAAGTTTGAGATAGCTTACCCTAAGGTCAAGACACAAAACGCGATCTCAACAAAGAACAGAACGATACAGACATTCTTTGATACGAGGTCATATAGAGAAAATGTTGAACATAACAATCAACGTGAAGCTCTATTCAATTATCCTTGTGTGTAATTTTTCGTGCATGTCGCGGCATAATATCTCGAAACAACAGTGTTGACCATCGTCGACTTCTACCACAGCCAACAACAACGACAGTCACACCAAACCTAGATCAGTAACAACTCTGTGCCTACTGCTAGCCAGAGAAAGCTGCGATTAGAACGAAATTAATTTAAGAGATGTCATTATGCGCCGCGATGGCTATCATGGTTAGAATTCAGATCCAGTTGGTTTTTCCTATAGTCTGTATAGAGACCATTTGTGACACTCAGTATCAACAAAAAAACTCGCTGCGGGCGAATGGTTTAGTGGTATAATACTCCCTTAGCATAATTCATCCGAATAATCTGGGAGTGGTCCAGGGTTCGATTCCCTGTTCGTCCAAAATTGGTGGTTTGAATCCACTATTATCCGCTCTTTTTGCTCTTTGTTACCCTTGCCTTGCTGCATGGTACTGTAGTTTGAGTCGGGTACACCTCGTCAAGCAATCCCTTCACAGGTTTTACTGACATGCACTTTTGGCCATTACGGTGTTTAATTATTTTCCCGCTCGAAATCTCCGGCCTAGACTTGGGCTTCTGATTCCTCGTTCATCTTTTCCCCACAGTAGCTGCATGGGATGGTTCCGATTTCCACAATCACGAGCTTAATTGACATTGGCAACGGTGAGAGCAAGTCAAAGCGGTATTGACAGGGTACAGCATAGCCTCATAAAGATGATGAAGTCATGTATTTCACATGTCTATTCATAGTTGAGACGTCGACACGAAGCTTCTTATTGGAGCGCATGTCTTCTTCTCCAACTCGAAAGAAAAAGACAAGGGTTAATCCAATAAAAAGAACCAATCTTGCTGAATCGCTTCAATCTGCATGACTCCAAGACATTTTCATACTTTGAGCTACGTCACAAACAGGCAAAAGATCATCTTCATCCCCTGTACCCAAATCAAGGCCTAAGCCCCATACGGAGAGTCACTCTCCGTCGACCCAATCAAGAAAAGTCGCGACAACTTCTTTTTTCTCATCGTCCCCCGCACATAGCATAACCATTATGCGGGGTCCCCGCAAACAAAGCAAGGCTTCAGGGGTACAGGCGGCCTGTTTTCCTGAATCGGAGAGGTCACGACACCTTGAATCCTTCTGCCGCACCATTCATATGCCGGCGCTACAATTAAGCATCACTGGAGACGTCGGTAGATAGCCCGAAATTGTATTGCCATCATCACGAGATGGTTTGTTGTAAGCTGATACCGAGGCTACAGCCATAAACACAGTTCCTATAAAGAGTCTCAGAGATCGTCAGTAGATAGAGTACAGATCGTGCCACTCATCTGCATCTCATAACAACCATGCGCTTCCAATCCCTCCTCTGGGGAGGACTCTTGAGTCTTTCCACTGTTCTGGCTGCCCCTACTGCCAACTCAGGCCTCCAAGAGCCCCCTTCTCAGGTTAAGCGTGCCGTTCCTACCTCGACCTTCTCCAACAACGTCATCTTCTCACCACCCTCCAACGCCGGATGGACCGACCCTCGCGTGCTCTACGCTCGCGCCATTCAGCTCTCTGATGGCTCTCTTCTCTCTACCTGGGAGAACTACTCACCCGAGCCTCCTCTGGTCTACTTCCCCATCTACCGATCTACCGATGGAGGCGTGAAGTGGACTCAGATCGGAAAGGTCCAGGACACTGTCAACGGCTGGGGACTGCGATACCAGCCTGATCTATATGAGCTGCCCCGTGCTATTGGAAAGTGGCCCAAGGGCACCATCCTGGCTACTGGAAACAGTATTCCCACCGACCTGAGCAAGACCAAGATCGATGTTTATGCTAGCACCGATGGCGGAAAGACCTGGAAGTTCACCAGCTCTATTGCCTCCGGTGGCGAGGCTCGTCCTAACAACGGCTTGACTCCCGTTTGGGAGCCTCACATGATGGTCTACAAGGAGAAGCTCGTCTGCTACTACGCCGACCAGCGAGACCCCAAGCACGGCCAGAAGCTTTCTCACCAGACCACCACTGACCTTGTCAGCTGGTCCGCTCTTGTCAACGACGTTGCTGACAGCAACTACAACGCTCGACCTGGTATGCCTGGTATCACTCTCCTCCCCAACGGCCAGTACATCTTCGTTTACGAGACCTGCGGCACCGATGGCTGCCGTATCCACTACCGTCTGAGCGCCGACCCTCTCAACTTTGCTGCCGCCAAGGACATCGCTCTCGTTTCCAACAAGGGCACCCGCCCCGTCAGCTCTCCTACCGTTGTCTGGAGCTCTGTCGGTGGTGCCAACGGTAGCATCATTGTCAGCGCTGGAAGCCAGAGCCAGATCTTTGTCAATAAGAACCTCGGCGCTGAGAACTCTTGGGTCGAGTTCGCTACTCCCCAGCCCAACGCTTACACCCGTGGCCTTATGACCTTTAAGGAGAACGACAACTTCCTCCTCATCATTGGTGGTGGATGGTTGCCTCCTAGCTCTACCAACCAGGTCAGCTTGAGTGTCATTGATCTAAAGAAGACTGGTCTGTAAATTAGATAGATATATCAATACCACTATTATTTCGAGTTGAGTCAATATGAGTTTGCGTGTCCCAGTCAACGTGATAAAGTCCGCCCTGTTTCTTATCAGTGATTGTAGATCGACAGGACGTACATGATTCGCAATTCTAATCGTTGAGCAAATATGAGACCTTGCTCATCCTTTCCTAAAGATCGATTCTCTTTCGAAGCGAAACTCCATTTGGTCCTAGTATTATGGAACAGAAGTAAAAATCATGGCTGGCTACCTCGTTATACAAGGAACTGATCAGCAAAGCCAATGGGCCATTAGAAACCTCCTTGAAGCCGACATCAAGATCCACGCTATCGTTCGTAGGTAGGCTGAACATTATACTGTTTCAAGGCGAAAGAAAGAGGTTTTACGATGTCTTCACAGCTGTACAAAGGTGCAAATGAGTCTTCCTGATACTTTGTCTTTCTGAGGATAGAGGCAACCCAAGCCAAGACAATAGTCACCGAAGCTTGTGAAAAAGCTGACGTTAAGAGTATCGTGGCTTCTACGACCATGTCTACAGCAAGGAGGATATATAGAATACCGAGTTCACCACGAAGACTATCTCAGGGCTATACCAGTATTATCTCTCGAAGCATGAAGTCTAGGCAATCCTTAGAGAGATTCGACTTTAAGCCTACATAATATTCCGACTAGTAACGCTACGCTTCAACTTCCACATCCTATCAGTCTATGTGAACTTTCTACAACTTCCAACAAATGGAGAGTTCGACGATCCCCCGGCAGGTGGCGCCAAATTATACTTTATCGATGCCAACGACCCCAGGAAAACATGTGGTCGAGGCTCTACTAGACCCTGCCGGTTCGGGGGGCAGGAGATTGATTCAAGTGAACCACTCGATTTTGTGAAAGTCTAGGGATTTTGCAAGGATCACTGATAGAGCGGTCAGGCTAATTAGAAAGACTTTTGAGGAAGTCGAGAAAAATGAACCTAGTTTCTTTCGACACGGGTTCCAGATTTCGTTTTGCAAGAAGCGATCTCAAACATCTTCAAGCACAGGCGGCAGGGATACAAGAACGTTTCGACAGTTCCCTTTGGTACCATTGAGGAGGCTCTGCGGAGGAGTTCAAGGTATTGGAGTGTCTACAGGTGGAGAAGGCAGCGTGATAGCTCAGAAGAACCTTTCCAGTTCAGCACTCAGAGAGATATACCTTGGATAGGTCTTTGATCAAACAATGTCTCACTCATTAGCTCATTAGCCTAGCACCCATTCATCGACACGTGGGATTGCAATCACGAGGTTTCATTCACGGAACTAATTTGCTTGTATTTCCTTGTGTCTTGCTCCGTCACTGTATATAGCTCGATACGTCCTGTCTAAGCACAAGCAGTGCAAACAGCAGCAGCAGAGGCCTGAACTCTAAGTGCCTCCAAAAATCCACAGTTTCCAACAACGCAGTCGATAGCTGAAGCCTGGATGACTTCGGAGCTAGAACACTGGCAAGGAATATCAGTGCATCCGGCCGCAGCGGCAGCGGAGGTGATACAGGGTGCCTTGAGGACTTTGTTAGTGCTGTATACATTATGCTTGAGTGTTTGTTGTGTTACTTACACCACAGGTGGGGATAGCGGACGTCGCAGGGCAATCAGTAGGTGCTGCCTGAGGGAGGGCAAAGGTGGTGCCAACGAAGGCGGCGACGATGAACTTGGTGAATTGCATGATGATTATAGCTGGGATTGTTGATCTTGGAGTTGGTTTGTGTTGCGAATTGCTGAGTTGCTTCTGTTCAATTCCACGGGAGCAGCCATGGTATTTATAGGCGTTTCTCTTGACCGTCAGTCACTTTCTCCGCGTTTGCCCTTCGTATACAGGGCACGTGAATACGAACTTTTGTCCATATCACGCTCTTGGTCGACGTCTCAGAAGATCATTGCCGTCTCGCATCCTGCTTCTCGTCGACCACGGTTCCCCATGGGGTGCTTAGACCTGTAGATCGATGCTCGATTGGACTTGAGTCCACAAATGGCGACCGGCCGATGAGAACTCGCGATCGGCCGAGGTTTACGGCTCCATATCGCATCGCATGTGAAGTATAATGGGGGAGATGTGCCGCATCTGCATGAAACGGGAGCAGGGTTCCCCACAAACACTATCCTTATTCTGTGTTAGGGTCTGGGGTATTTAAGAAGGTGGTATTGTACTGTTACATAGCAGCAAAGAACTTGATGAGACTAGTAAAAGACCTTGTCGATATGCAGAAGTTTGATGTAGGAATCTCTCGGGATGCCTGGTATAGTCATAGTATTAGTGGTGTTGTTAATGTACAGGAGTTGAATAAAGCGGGGTTGTGATATACAGCAGAATCATCATGAACAAAACGGAAGACAGAAGTCATGTGAAAGCACATGTTATACAGGGATCGAAAGTGCTGCATCACTTCTCATTCTTCTCCCATTCAGGCAGCGCGTATTCCCGCATCCATCGTGTATTCAGCACTTGCTCAGCGGTCAACCGCTCGCTGGGCCGGAAGACAATCATGGCCTTGAGCATTTCTTGAAATGCCTGGCTTTCATCTTCGCCGAATGCTCCCACATCCATCACTCGCCTGGAATCTTGGATAGTCTGCTGAAAGCGTTGGTCCCATGTTTGTTCTTCTGGGGCTTCAAACACTATATCACCATCATCACAGAAATCAGGTGGTCTCTCCCATCCATCCGACCACTCAGGCGGCAAAGGACCGAGGCGGTCGATCTGCACCCTAGTATTGTATTCCTCATCAAAGGGGTAGTGACAACCGTCAAGAAACCTACCGCTGCCAGACATCTCCCAGATCGTGCAACCCAGGCTCCAGATGTCAGACATATGCGAAAGACGTGTCGCATTCAAATCGGTCTTCCTCCGCAGGACAAAAGGCCTCTCCAAAATCTGCGATCAGGATCTTGGACTCAGGAAGGATGACGGCCTTATCCTTGAAAATAGGCGAGTAGATCTGATAGGGCTCACCGGGTGCCGGTTCTCTCCGATCCTCGGGTACAAAGGATGTGGGGACTAGAAAGCCAAATTTTTCGTAAAGTTCCTTTCGCGAAAGGTTATCGAGGCTGGTTGGGAGTTGGAGAAGTATGTTTCCCAAATGAATGTCTGAAAAGAGTGCCCGTAAGTCTTGAACTTTGTAAGTAAAGGGATATTACTCATGCTAACCACCATGCACAATGCCTTGATTGTGTATGTATGCCACCGCGATGACCATTTGAGCAGCAAGAGATCGAACCACTGGAAGAGGGTAGCAGGAGCATCGATAGCCTGCCAACAGCGCGAGGCTTGTTCTTGCAGGGACGGTAACGGAACATGAGTGAGTCCCATTCGGTCCATCCAGATTGAAGTGATCCAAGACAGGTATAATCATATCCCTGCCGCTGTTATTGCTTCCATGAATAGGTCTTGAGAGCCTGAACAGGATCTCCACTTCTTTGTTGTTCGAATCCGCCATGCCAACCTTGACAGCAACATATTTCGACTGTGTCTTATCTCGGGCGAGCCATGATGTTGAGTGACTGCCATATCCCAACTTGCCGTGAACGTGGTATCTCCCGTGGATGGTGTCCCCAAGTCTGATGGGATGGTATCCTCCAGGTCGATATTCGAATCTTCGCTCTACAGTATCGTGGCAATACCGAAAATATTGGTATGGTTCGGTCAACTTGGAAGAGCGCGAGGACGTTGAGAAAGATGGAGCGAAACGCGAGCACTGGGAGATACAAAAGGGTCGGGAGGGTAACCCCCTGGGAGGGAAAGAAAATGAGCGTCGCATCGCGAGATACATTGGGTGATGATGGTGTCAAAACAGTAAAGGGACGAGGAAGAGTGAAAACAGAAGTAACATGTGCTATGCTCTACCGACGGTCGCGATAGAGGTTCTTGTTTTGGCAGTGCAGGCGGGTGTTCGCCAACTGGCAAAGTTAATTGGCGGGTTAGAAAGCTTAACACCAGTTCGTCACAAGTGATTGGATAAAATGTAAGATTATTTCTTTCTCAAGCTCTTGATTCCTAGAGGCATGTTTAAGAGAATAACAGTAACATTCTTTTCAATAACGTAAGGGCCACATAGATACAAGCACGTAAAAAGGCACTGAAGATGGTTAAATAACCTTCCTGTATCCCATCCGACTAGTTATTGCCGAATGCTATATATCTATCGTGGCATCCGGGGATTAATTACAAGCAGTGATATTACCAAATCATACCCATAAAGGCTTTTGTCTTGGAGTATGATCTCTTTTAGTAATGCTATGTTCCTCATAGCTCAGGTAGAAGCATGGTGTACAGATAGTCTTGGATATTAACCTCACTCAGAACCCTTCACTTACTGCGAAAAGTCCGCCTCTGGAAGCTTGTAGCCTTCAGTCTCAAGACTGGTAGCACTGGTATTTCTATAGCCAAAATTGGATCCTTTTTGTGAGAGTGATGTTGGATCTAATAATGAGATACGTATATCCTTTCCGCAACCGATAATCTAGCCACAGGCGTCTTTACGATAGTTTCTTTCCAGGAGATGCTCGAAAGAAGTCAGGGCGCAATGACAAGTACTGATGCATCCATCCTCTATGCTTCAGGCAATTAAAAATGAATGGTACCTGTCGTCGGCTCGGCAAACCATGGAACCATTTGCCGACATATCACGACGAGCTAACCAGAGTTGATCAAGTGGCTAATGCACTAGACGGAAAAATACCTGATCCGTGCTTAATAACACCTCAATGCTGGACAGACCATGCCATTTCAAGACCTTCGTCCTTGGTGGTTTCCCCAGTCCCCCACACATTTCATCACCGCTACCCCAGATTTTACAAACTTGACCCGATACAGCAAAATAGTCGCCGACTCGTGATTTTAATTCAGGCAAAAGCTGAAATGGATTCAGGCAACCTTGAAATAAAGCGCCGGTGAAGCGCCGAGAGCGGACTCAACTTCTGAGGGCCGAAACTGGCTTATATGAACTTCATCATGATGTTCTTTCTCTTCTTGCCATATGACTGTGCAGTAGTCATCATGCAGTCTGTGTCTCGTCTGTTGGCGCTTGCAGCGCTGGTCTTGCCCTCTGTTGCTGTTGATCCTACAGTGGACCTCGGATATAGCAAGTACAAGGGGAAAGACCTCGGAAATGGCGTCTCGGAATGGCTTGGCGTGCGATATGGTGCTGCGCCAGTCAAAGACCTGAGATGGAGCATGCCCAAAGATCCCAGTCGTGTGCGAGCAGTTCAGGATGCCACCAAGGTAAGTTTCAATGATGTTTGACGATAGACTGTGAGCTAACTTCAACGACAGCGCAAGCCTGTTTGCATCGGAACCGGCAGCGATCCCAAGGTCATTGGCGACACTGAAGATGAAGATTGCCTGTTCCTCAACATCTGGGCTCCAACACATGCCTCAAGCAAAGAGAAGCTTCCCGTATACTTCTACATCCAGGGCGGTGGCTTCAATTCTAACGCCAACCCTAACGTCAACGGAACCGGTCTTGTCAAGGCTGGCGATCTCGACATGATCGTTGTGAGCATCCATTATCGTGTCGGTGTTTATGGATTCCTCAGCGACGGCGATGCTCTCACCCCCAACCTTGGACTCCACGATCAACGCAAGGCTCTCGAGTGGGTTCAGAAGTACATCGCCAAGTTCGGCGGTAACCCGGATCATGTGGTTATTGGAGGCGACTCTGCCGGCGCCGCCAGTGTCAGTCTTCATCTCAGCGCGTACGGAGGAAAGGACGAGGGTCTCTTTCACGGGGCTGCGGCTGAGTCTATCTCCTTTGGCACCCTTTTGACTGCCAAGGAGTCAGCCTACCAATACAACAACTTGGCCATCCGCCTCGGATGTGCAGGTTCCAAGAAGGATGTTCTGCGCTGCATCCGATCTAGGACACCCCAGGAGGTCCAGAAGGCGAACAAGGGAATTCCGTACGAAGGCAGCTCTAAGGCACCTCTTTTCATGTGGACTGTTGCCCTCGACGATGATCTGGTCCCCGATCTTACCTATAAGCTTTTCGACGAGGGAAAGTTTATCAAGGTCCCTCTTATCACAGGCGACGACACCAACGGTGGAACCTCTTTTGCGCCGAGGGATGCCGCCAGCATTGCCGATAGCGATGAGTTCCTCAAAGCCCAATTCCCCTTCTTGACACTGGAGCAGCTCGGCAAGATCAACGACCTGTACCCTAACAAGAATGACACCTGCCCTAACGCCGGCTGCTACTGGCGGCAGGCAAGCACTGCCTACAGCGATATGCGATACATGTGCCCCGGTCTGTACATCTCTAATGCCCTTGCTGAGCATGGCGTGTCCAAGTCTTGGAACTACTGGTACGATGTCGAAGACCCCGATCAGATGGCCGAGGGTCTTGGTGTTCCTCACGTCGCTGAGCTGAACGCTATCTTCGGACCCGGATTGGGTAACAACAGTCCTCCGAAGAGTTACTTTCCTGGCGAGAAGAACGGACCTGTCATCCCGGTTGTTCAGGGCTACTGGTCGAGTTTTATTCGAACTTTGGACCCGAATACGCATCGTCATGAGGGGTCAGTCAAGTGGGAGACCTGGACTGAGAAGGGTAAGCAGAGAATTAAGTTTGAGACTGGCGGTGGCACCAAGATGGATAAGCCAAGCCAGGAGTTGCAGAAGAAGTGCCATTACCTGTCTTCCATCGGTGAAGATATTCGTCAATAAGAAATTTAATAGAGTAGCCCTTAGAACAGATCAATAAAAATGACAGGATGATGTTGATCCCCCAATTCGCCACATCTTGGCTCGGATAAGCACCCCAGCTAGCGCCAATCCTAATCCCCCGCCCTCCATCTACAACAGGATGAGTCAAAAAAGAATTTTTACTCAGAGCTAATCCCTCAACCTTCAAAGGCCCAATTCATCCACAATGGCGTCGTCTTCTTATCCAACACAGGCTGTAGAGCTGGAAACTCTTGACTTCACTCGTCAGGTTCCGAAGCAGCCGAACCCTGTTTTATCCTCGGCTGGACGTCGGCTTGGATCTCACCATGAAGATCAAGATCAAGATCAAGCTAATGCCGCAGACGATGAAGCGATCCCACCCAGAGCCGCCGCTGTCGTAGAGAAGTGGAATGAGCCAATTGGCAACGTCTTTCGAGTGGGAGCTGTCTTCTTCAGTCTTTTCGTCTCGGGCGCCAATGATGCAGCTTACGGTGCCTTGATTCCTTACCTCGAGACATATTACGAGCTGTCGTACCTGGTCGTTTCGCTGATCTTCCTCTCACCCTTCGTTGGCTTCATTGTTTCAGCGGCTATCAACAATTATTTGCATATGCGAATTGGCCAGCGATGGATTGCCTTTATGTGCGGCGGATGCCATGCACTTACATACTTGATCTTGTCTCAGCATCCGCCTTATCCTGTGCTGGTTCTGGCGTATGTCCTCGCTGGTCTGGGTAATGGCATCGGTCTTGCGGCTTGGAACTCATATATCGGCAATCTCGCTAGATCTAATGAGCTGTTGGGCTTTATGCATGCGAGCTATGGTCTTGGAGGAACGGTGAGCCCTCTGATTGCGACCAGCATGATCACCCAGGCCAATCTTGGCTGGTACGAGTTTTATTACGTCCTTGTAAGTTCCCCAAACCTTTAAAAGTCTGCGCCACAGAAACTGACTTTGACACAGCTGGGCATGGCTGTTCTCGAGACTGCTACCCTCACATACGCATTCTGGCCCAAGACAGCTCAGAAATACCGTGAGACAGTCTTTGCTGCTGGCACCCGTAACGAAGGTACCAGGTCTGCACTCTTCGTCATGCCCCATGCGAGAGTCGTTTGGCTCTGTGCCCTATTCCTCCTCGGCTATGTCGGCGTGGAAGTCGCTCTGGGTGGCTGGGTTGTGCAATTCATGCTGCGCGTTCGTAACGCCGACCCCTTCGATGCAGGCATGACAGCCGTGGGTTTCTGGCTCGGCATAACCCTAGGGCGCATGATCCTCGGCATGGTGATCCCCAAGCTGGGTGTCAAACTGTCCCTTCTCATCTTCATCCCCATCACCATGGCCCTGCAACTTGTCTTCTGGCTCGTGCCTCAATTCCATGTGTCGGCCGTGGCTGTTGCCCTGCAGGGCTTCTTCCTAGGACCCATGTTTCCCTGCGTGATCGTTGCTGTAACGATGCTTCTGCCGCGACACCTTCATGTTAGTGCTATCGGGTTTGCTGCTGCGTTTGGAGGCAGTGGAGCGGCTGTGCTCCCTTTCGCCGTTGGTGCAATTGCGCAAGCGAAGGGCGTTCAGGTTCTGCAGCCGATTATTCTTGCTATTTTGGTGGTTTTGTTGGGTATTTGGCTTGGCTTGCCCAAGATTGAGAAGAAGAAGGATTAAGAGAAGTATTTTTTTTGCGGGGATGTCTTGGGTATGTTCATTTGCTCAACTCTCGCCAGTCTAAGGCTTAACTGACCACGCGTCCGTTGGTACACCTATCACATCCACTCATCAATGCTGTAACGGGAGGATGTTAGAAGAATTCTCCTCTAAGGCTTAGACTACAGGAAGAAAAGTTTTTAGGATATCTGAAAGTTTATTTGATAAATACAAAAGCCCACCTGCCCTGCTTTCTGCCACCACCACGCCTCTTCTCCACGCCAAAACATCTTCATCATGGATTGCTTCGATCGCCTTCCAGCGGAACTCCGGGTGCAGGTTCTTTCTAAATTCGCCTCACCCATCACGATACAGAAAACCATCCGCGCCTCGTCTGCTATGCTCAATGGATATGTGGCTAACAAGGAAGTGATCAGGTGCTGGTCCCTTTCGCATTTGATCAGCGGCGACAAATACAACGAAATTCTGCAAGATGCCCTTACGTACCTTGACTTGGATGCACACAGCTTCGACCCTTTCCTCGACAGATATGCTTCAGACATAGATGAGAAGAACCATGTCATCGACTATTACATCCATAAGTGGAAAGCCAGGAGCCACCGTGACCCCTTCCAAAACGGAGATCGAAGCGCCATCTCGAAGCTGTGGAGTTTCTTCTCTCGCATAGTCATGCTGGCTGAAGACTACATCAGCAAGGCTACCTCCGGCGACATCCAAGTCTATTTCTGCCTACCGAAGATATCGAACCCCGCTGCTGGACTGAGTTGGGAGCGAGAGCAGAAGGCCCCCGATCATAAAACCCTCGATCATCTTAGTGGTTCCGAAAGACATCTCACACTCTGGACTTTCACCAAGTTCGAGATTTTATACAGGCTCCAGCAGCCTCGCTTTGCCAAGTCCTGGCATACAGACACTTTTGGGGATGCATTAAACGCACTGAGCTCACGCGACAAGGAACTACTGCGATGTGTAGATGCATATACCAGAGGGCTATTTGGTGCATTGTGTTGGAAATGCACTACAGATAATGCAAGCTGCAAAGATCTCGAGAGCCTTCACCTGTGTCGCTACGAGTGTCCCACAGACTGGGCCGAGCCATGTGGCCCTTACATGATGCGGGCTTTTGTTCGTATGTCACATTTCGGCTTCGACCTCGTCGCACATATGTTGGACCACGTAGGGAAGGAGCGGAATCTCAGACGTTGGTTCGTCAGGTTCGTCCCTGAGTTTGCTCAAATGACATCGTCTTTCTGGGTTAATTCACGCCAGACGCGTTGGGTGGGATTAGAACGACAGTCTGGGAGCATTCAGGGTCAGGCACACAAAGGTCTAAAACTAATTTGGGACCCCGTCGGAGTCAAATGGGGAGAGCTGCATCTCAATATGCATGTGGGATATGAGGGGCTAATTCGTCAGCAACAAAACCAGTTGTCGTTGTTCCACAGGCGGGAAACACCTGTCTGAGAGTCCCTGACTGACAGCCTAGGCTTGCAGGTACCCAGGTGACAGAAGAATTGACCGTTGTTGAAATAAAAGAGCCTAAGTGCTAGTCTTAAGCTAGCATAAATTGACCAAATAATTTCGTCTCTTATGCCTTTTGGGACTACTTCTAGAAATTGCACACGATCATAGAATGCATAAAGGAGGTCACATTGCTAGTCAACCTAGAAGTCGGTCTCAATACGTTCTCAAAGTTAAACCTGCTCTACATTTTCTATCCGTGTTACGTCCCTCTACAGCCCATGTCATACCCCATCTCCTGTCATCTACTACTCGCCGTCGAACACCAGCAAGCTCTGAATGCCGACTCTGAACTCTCGCAACCTTGTGCGCCCAAGATGTACAGGAAACTCGGCCACAATCATGACGCTGATATCTTCGATACTGACACCAGTCTTGACTAGCAGCTCGATTATCGCCCGCAGCGTTATTCCTGTTGCTAGCACGTCGTCGACAACCACCACTCGAGCATCCTTGCGAAGAGCGTTCGCATCAATCTGAATCGATTCGACTTCAGTCGACTCAATCCCTACCTCCTCTTGGGCCTTTGAAGAGATATGGGATTTGCCCTTCTCGACAGAGATCGTGGGCGGTGGAAGCTTGCCAGCCTTGCAGATTGGTACCATCGGTACGTTCACTGCTTTTGCTAAGGGAATGGCGAAGACGAATCCCCCGGTCGCGCAGCTCACTATGGCGTCCACCGCATTCCAGTTACCCTGGTAATGCTTCTTCAACAGTTCCGTGCAGAGAGCAATGTCTCCCGCCTGGGAGCAGATGTTCAGGACATGTCGAAACTCGATGCCCATGTGGGGGAAGTTCGGCACTGAACGGACCATGCCAGCAAGACGTCGAAGATCATGGGCCAAGAATGGAAGCAGGTTGTCTTTGGCGAAGGCAAAGATAGAATCGCTGCTATCCACATTGTTGTCGAATATAAAACAAGGTCGATACTCGAAGCTAGTGGGCTTGACCTCTACCTCGCTGGCATCCTCAGGAATGATAAAGCTCCCATTCATGGGGCGATTCCGATGTATGTTCCGAGTCTCATCATTAGCCTCGATACGAACATCGATTAGTCTAACGTTCGGGACTAGATGCCACAATGTTGATACGGGCGCTTCTTCTCTTAGCCCAGTGATGAAGAGAACATCAACATCAGAGCTCTTGACAGCGTCAAGGAAGTGTTCTTGCCCCAGCTGTGGTCGTTCCTCAAGCTGAGCTTGGTAGAATGCTGAGAGACTTGCACGATGCGTCTCCTTGTAGTCACGGTCCTGAAGCAAGCGGTTCAGGTCAGCGCCAGTACTCGCAGCGTACTCTCGCTTCGTCACATCGCTGATGCACACTACATGGCTGCTATAGTCATGTCGTTTGATCTGAGAAGCCCAGATATTGGCACAATAGTCTTTCCCAGCGGCGTGTTTCCCAGTAACGAGAACAACAACCTTCTGGGGCAGCATGTCCTGCGAGAGTGGGCAAGCGTACGGAAGTACCCGATGGGGATCGAAGATCTGTTTGAGTCCGACCAGCTTTCGGAGGTTGGCACCAAAAGCTCGGGTCACAAGTTTGGCGTCCCGAGGATCAGGTCCCAAGTCTGCGCTGTAGACTCCTTGGCACACTGGTAGAAGGGAATCGACAACATCATATACCCATCGTATTGTTGCGCGCGCGGTCGGCGTGTCATCTTGCTCGCGAGGCCAAACACCAGTGATGACACATGCATAATCCCAGTCTCGGCAGCCGAAAGCAGTAGCGTCCCTCGCGAAGGCTCCGACTTCCCCAGCTCCCTGCAGCAGATGGAAATAAGACATAGGCGAGGGGCGCTCGTTGAGTGCCGCGGTCAAGATGTCAATAATGTCATTCTTCTCAATGTTTTTAAGAAAGACACATCGCTTGAAAGAACTGGTCTTCCCGCCGCCATGGCCACCATGCATGCCGGAAACGTACATCTCAGTATCGAATAGCTCAACTGGATTGACAAGCTTGGTGTCTTCGGGTTGTCCCAGGGCTGGTAATAATCGCTCTGGAGTACTGAATGGTTCCCTGTCCCACCGAGTCCCGAGTGGTGCGCTTTCAATGAGAGTGACTCCGAGCATTGGCTGGTCATCAGCGTAGTACAGATATGCATCCGCGGATGATGCTGAACCGAGCCTCTTTGCAGCCTTCAAGACATCCTGGAGTTTGCGGTCCTTGCCTGAGAGCTCTATTCTCCAATTCGTGACGGAGAAAGACCAAATCGGGTAAGCCTTGAAGGTGACACTAACAATTATGCCAAAGTTTGTGCCAGCGCCTCTCAGGGCCCAAAGCAGATCATCTTCCTTCTCAGGGCGGACGGCACCACGGGGTCGGTGATGCTTCGGTACATATCCAACACAAAGAACTTGAGCAGACTCAACACTGACAAGTACAGCGCCAACGATGCAGTCTGATGTCAGACCATGGTGTCCCATTGAGTGTCCGAGGCCGCCTTGGAGCCATAGCCCGGCACCGACACTCGGTCGAGCACCTAGCGGGACCGTCAGGTCATGGGCCATGGTTGCTTGGACGATGTCGCCCGTTTTGCAACCAGCTCCAGCCACTACCAATGCCTCAGTCTCGTTGAACTCGCCCACGTCCTGAACGATGTGCACCTGATCGAAGGCGCTCATGTCGATGGAGACAGTACCAGGCCAGCGACAGTGCCCACTGTGGCCGCCGCCAATGACAGTCAGGCTAGTTTGATACTTCAGAGCCCAGACGACACAGGCTCGGACTTGCTTCATCTTTGTCGGCCGAACGACAGCGGCTGGTGGAAGAAGGTGGACCTGTGGAGTCTTGGTCTTGATGGTCCCTGTGACCAATGGAACCTGATCGACCAATTCGTCAAGCTTTCCGGCGCGTTGGTTAAAGGTCATGATGATTTCAGGAGCGGCGAATGTCAGGAACCCTGGATGGTCGTTGTCGTGACGAGCCAAAGCACGGCAGACGTCGCGCAAATTGATGTTCATAGACGCCTTTGTCTCCTGGTCTTCGACCGTATGACCAGCAATGAAATTTGCGAACTTGTCAATGGTAGTATCGTTGTCCCTGATACGTACAACTCCTTCAGGAAACAAAGACGATTGGTGGCAGACAAGGTTACTGATCTGCGGCGCCCCATCGCGGTGACAGACTACAAGGATACCATCCGAGTCGGTAGCAAGTAGGCTGATTGAGCGCCTCAAGACGTCCTCCTTCGAGGGAATACCATACAGGCTATGACAGAAGATGATGATATGGTATTTTTCGTCGACTTTGGTGTTTGTCGTGAATGGTAGTTCGTGTATAGACAGAGCTTTGAGAGAGGGAAAGGGTGCGTTCTCGTTTGTAGGATTTAGATCTTTGACCAGATGGCGGACGAAGCGGCTGTTGGGCTCAAAGGCGGTATATTTCGTGATGTTTCGTCTCATAGAAGTGGGTAGATATCCAAGAACACTCTTCGGGCCAGGGCCGATCTCAAGAACTGAAATGCGGGTACGGGATTGCAACTGAGGCGCGAGTAAGCGAGACAGTTAAGGGATAACAAAGTCTTGATAATTAGTCCAGCCATGATACTGCCAGAACAGGTCGAAGCCTTCTTCGTATTCAACTTCGGAAAGAGGCTTGGTAGAGATAGTTTCCGGAATTTGTCGCTTCAGAGCGATCCGCAGTGCATCGAGAGTTGCCATTTTGAATCACAGGTATCAGGATAGAGGTTGCGACGTTTAAGAAGCAACTCTTAGGAGAGATATGTGGGCATTTATACTTATTTCTGTCATCATCCTGGCGAAGACGATGGGTATCTTCACAACCTCCATGCTGATTGAATGAGGCCGGCCTCCTACATGTAACAACAAACAGTCGCTTGTTAACATCGCCAAATACCCGACGCGAGAGAGCATCCATGTTTCCATACAAACAAAAAGCTCAATTACCTAGTGGCGAAAAACGAGAAAACATCGCGATGCTTGTTCTCAGTAAAGGGATACGCCTAACGTCAACCCTCACGCGACATTTGGGCTCGGCTTCAAGAGTGGTTGTAGACAAACATCGCTTGTAAGCGGGCGTTAGAAAATGTCTTTGAGAAAACCAGCAAAACACCAAAAGTATAGGCGAAAAGACAAAAAAGAATGCCACGATGTTAGAAATCGTTATATAGGAACAGCCCGATGCGGGGGTCGAACCCGCAACCTTGAGATCGCGTACTCGTAAGAGTCTCACGCTCTACCGATTGAGCTAACCGGGCGTGGCTCTTATTGTTGAATGAAGCTGCATTATTGTGCATTCTACACATTATGCGATTGCATCTGAGTTATGCAGGACCAAACGCGACGCGAAATCAGGACTCACGGTCGCGTTTGCCCCTAACTGGAAAAGCAATGACATCATTTTCATTGACATCATTTTCGTTTACTCATATTGTCGACCCCCTGCAAGACAAGCAAATGAGACACAGCGAGGGGGAGCCAAGCTCAATTCTCCAGACACTAAATGATTTTTGAGTATTCACTTACGCGACAGGCAATCGTAGTAGGTTCCGCGTTATTGAGCTCAAACAAGAAGTATAGCAACTCGGTATAAGTCCTTGTAGCAGTTGTCTCTTGTGGTTTTCTTGGCCATCAGTAAATAAATGGCTGCTCAAATCGCGGTTTCACGTGGCATTTTTTTAATCTGTTTGTTTGTATTCACCGTCATGCAGGATGGGATTCACGCAACACACTTCCAAACATCTTTGCTCTAGGGTAACAAACATCATAATCAGCATGCATACAATCACTGGGTCATGTTTCTCAACAGCACAATTACAAACGACCTAAGGATTAAATAATATCAATGTTGACCGAAATTTATTCGTCTGAGAGTACCCTTATCCTTGGATGGTCCAAGCCAATTCACTGACAACTCTATTTCACCGTAGAATGAGTCTAACAGGGAGGCTCTTGCGATGCCCACCGGGATAACACACAATCACAATGTTTGGTAGTGACCTGAATGGTAACGTCAGCTAAATTAACAATTTAGGGTTACGAAAAAAAAGTAGCCTAAGTGCTGGTTTGAACTGGCATGAGGTGACCAAATTATTTCTACTCTTACGCTTTCGGCGGCGTCAGAGTGTCAGAAGAATTAGCTACCGAGAGTATGAAAGACGAAATAATTTAGTCATTTTATGCCAACTTAGGTAGATACTCAGGCTCCTTTATTTCTGTACCCTAAGCCTTGGAGGACAATTCTTCTGACACCCACCCGGGCGGCCACTTGTTCTGACGCCCTGATGCATCCAAAATCAGGGTTGCCTTAATGTGACATGGGTGGCTGGTACGGCTCCAAGACATTGAGTTTAGAGCGACGCTTATTTTGTCACTAGGTTACCGGAAAACTTTGCAGCCGAGATGAGAAACAAAAATTTCAGCCACTTTACTCAAATTCCAGCCGGCATTCTGCGTATCTATTTCTGTCACCCATCGTCAGGGCTGACCTGTTTGTTAGCCTGGAAGAGATGCAGCTGCAGGGTCGTGTTGAGACAATCTTATTGTCATTGCCGATCCGTATTATTTTAGAAGTGACGGGAATCAGGCTCACCCAAGTTGGCTGACCTGTTACCATTCTGTTCTGTGGCTGGCGCTAGCAGGAGGTATTGTGTCTAAGCTCTAGTATCTGGTCACGGCAGTATCACAGCTGGAGAAGGCAATTGAGAGTCACATTTCCATTTGGAGAAACTATTACATTGACGTCATGTTCGATGTTCTCGGTCTCGCTTTTTCATCCAAAGCCTCGTCTACGTAGATGCTATCGCGTCACTCAGAGTCCATCAACGTTGCAAATTATTTGATGAGATTAAGGGTCGTGCTAAGGTTATTCTGATCTACAGCCGATCAAACGCCACTGTACCAATCAAGAGCGCCGCTGATAAAATGCAGGAATCCAATGTCTTGAACTTGCGCGATCTACCGTTGGGACTACCTCGTAGGGGATATCACATTCCAGACAGGGAATGCTTATATCCAAAAGTAGTTAGAGACATCCAGTTGACAGGACGTTGGTCAAGGGTCATCTCCAGACGTCAACGGCTTTCTTGTGGCCGTTGGCTCAATGATGACTGCGTCTCGGTCAGCTCAGATTTGCTCAGGTGTCAATGACAGGATAAACTTACTGGATGTGAGAGATAGATATGGCTTGACGTGATGACCTCACAAGCTGTCGAACTACAGGAGAACTGGACATATAAAGTCTCATCGCTCCGCTTGATCCCTTTCTCATCATCACTCATAATCGCAGACATCAAACAATACAATCTCCTACTTCACATCTACCAACTAGCCCTCGAGAAGCACGATCAAGATGAAGGCCTCCATCATTCTCGCTCTTCCCTTCCTTTCCCTTGCCGCTGCCGCCCCAGCCAAGGTTGATAAACGAATTGACACTTCAAAGATTCCGGAACCCCTCGACTGTCCGGTCGCGGTCGCTTCGCTCATTCCAGTCTGCCTCCCTAAGGCTTCGGATGGGCAAACGATCAACCTTGAACCACTCACGATGTGGTAAGCAATTATTTAACTAAACTTCTGTACTAGAAGCTGGGTTACTAACTGGATATTGCAGTCTCAGAAAGCTTGGATTGAATGTCGAGCGGACGGTTAAGCTGGAGGAAATTACTTGCATCTACAGAAGCTCTATCTGATTTGTATGAGAGGCTTACTATTTTAGTCCAATTAATATGATAACGAGCATAATCTAAATCATTCACCGACGGGCTGCAGAACCGTTGCGCCTTGAGTCTGCTTCAGAAATGCTTCTTTTTGAATTAAATGAACAATACCTCCCGAATCGAAATTCACATCACGAATGGTTTCAAAATTCATTATTGGATTTATGATATCTCGGTGCATTCTAACGGGTCATCATTTTCCATGAAGATACGTACAATAGCCACCTCTTAACTCCGGTTATCCTGAAAAAATGATCCTTTCACGCCACATTACACCACTCCTGTCAAACGCCTACTTGTTCCTTCCTTCGCTGAATACCAAGACACTCAAGGAACGGCCCATCATGACAGCCAATCAAATATGCCTGCTCAGTCGTAGACTCATTGACATGTTTCACCTTGCACCACGAGGGCACAGCGAAAGTATCGCGGGCTTCCCACCGAAAAGTCATTGTCTCTCCTGTTGGTGTCACGAGCTCAGTTCGACCCTTGCCCTCATAACAGTGGTAGAGATAAGACTGGCTTTCTTGCGATTCAAGTACAGCACCGGGACTTAGTCTCTCTGCTTGGACACCGAGGAACGTCGATAAAGGCTTTCCATTGGATAGTTTATAGTGATAAACTGCGTAGTCGTCTTTGCTGGCGTTGAGTTCCTTCTCAACTGGGTTCCAGGGAAAGCGGAATTCACATGGGTCGCAATGCCTAAAGAGGGTCAGTATGATCAATTGGGTATCGAACATGGAGAGAAACATACTCGCTTGGATATCTCGGGTCTGAGTAACCTTGTGCAAAGTGGACTGGGGCGAAGCGGAATAAAGGCAAGTTAAGCATATCTAGCCAAACGACCGGCTTATCGCTTTCATTGCCATGATCATGCCAATGCCAAATGGGCGTAATAACGACATCACCTCGAACAAGTGGCATCTTCTTGCCCTCAACCGCTGTGAAGCCCTCTCCATCAATGATGAAGCGCGCCGCAAAGGCAAGATGTCTATGCGCTGGCGCCGTCTCGCCAGGATTGACGATTTGTAGGCCACCGTAGATAGTGTCTGTAGTATAAGGGGATTCTATTTGTGTAAGTATGGTAAAGTACTAGGGGAGGGTGGCACACTTACGCATACTAGGGTTCACTAGCATCAAGACTCTTCGTTCAGCCTTTTCTTCAGGAACCAACCTGGCGGCTGTCTCCAGATGAGGCAGAGCCTCTCTATAAGTCCACAAATGAGGTTTCGCTGTGGGGTTTGGCGATGGCGGCACCATCATGCTCATCTGAGACCATAGAGGCTCTAGGTTCTTGGATGGTAGTTCGCTAAGATACTGCTTCATCTCATCGGTTTCGCCGTCGGAGGCTATAGCACTAGTGTAGTTGCCCATAGTGTATAATGGCTGCAGTCTGAACTCAGAACAGGAATATAAGATGTATCTGGTCAAGTATGATTATACAAGTAAGTGGTTTGTTTGATGAAGCCAGGCAGTGATAAATAGCGGATGAGTACAGTCAAAGGCTCGCAATATGGGACAATTTCAAGATCACGATACAGTGTAAAACTGGGGAAGAGGAATACCGCCTCCCAGCATTCAGACACACCAACAGCGCCAAGTCAATCATCCCAAGATAGCCGATTGTTATTCCGTTCCCGAATTCATTCCGAGGCTTATAGCTTATAGGGGGACCCTGGATCCGACCGGACCGCATTATGACTGGCTGTAGAAGTGGACCCACTTCGCGATGTTCCCCGACAACGTTATCGTCCAGCAGTCACTCAATGCGACTATATCAGGTAGTCGATCATAAGCTTTTCACTCGCGGCTGCATAATGAGAATCGTCAGTTCAATCGCATCATCACTGACTCGAAAAATGTCCTCAAACTCTTGGAACCGCCTCATCCGCTTCGTCGATGACAATGGAAACGAGACCTTTGGCGATCCTGAAGTTCAGAACGACAAGGACTTTGCCGAACGTTTAGCCAAGAATGACCTATGGGCTGTTGAGTACAAGGGTCAAAGTCCCGTGTCACCACTTACAAAGGGCGAGAAGATCCATGTCAAGGCTGTTCGCGAATTACTTCGCCCGTCTGATGTGCCCATCATTCGCTGTATTGGACTGAACTATATCAAGCACAGTAAGTGGCAATAAAAATATCCCGGAGTAGTCGCTAATTCGAGTGATTAGTTAAGGAGGGTGGTCGAACACCTCCACCTTACCCTTCATTGTTTATCAAGCCTTCGACCTGTATCGCTGGCCACGATGAAGATGTTCCAATTCCCAAGATTGCCCAAGATGGTACAATAGACTACGAAGGAGAGCTTGTATGTAATCTCTAAAAACCCTCATGGAAACGTCGCTAACACCATTCCAGGGCATCGTGATTGGCAAGTCTGGCAAGAACATCTCGAAACAGGACGCGCTATCATACGTGGCAGGCTATGTTGCCTCCAATGATGTATCCGCGCGAGCATGGCAAAGAGACCCCAAGAAGGCCGGTGGAGTTCCCCAATGGTGTTTCAGCAAGGGCTTCGACAAGTTCGCTCCCATCGGTCCTCTTCTCGTTTCTCCCGCTGTCGTCGGCAACGCTTCGGAGTTGCACTTGACAACGACTGTCAATGGTGAGGTGAGGCAGAGCGAAGGCACCAATGATCTGCTCTTTGGAGTCGAGGAGATTGTAAGCTTTATCAGCTCAGGTACTACGCTTGAGGCTGGTACTGTCATTCTTACTGGTACACCTTGTGGTGTGGCCATGGGTATGAAGGAGCCCAAGTATCTTAACGACGGTGATGTTGTGGAGGTCCATATCACTGAGTTGGGTAGCGTGAAGAACAAGATGGTATTCGAATGAGGGTAGAATTAGGGGTCGGTGGCTCAGTGGTTAGACGAGTCACAGGTAGCCCGGCTAGGTGGGTAACAGAAGAAATGTCCTCTAAGACTTAGGCTACAGAAATAAAGTAGCCTAAATAATGGTCTAAGTTAGCGTAAGGTGACCAAGTTATTTCATCTCTTATGCTTTCAACGGTCAATTCCTCTGACACCCTGCGGCCCGGGTTAGCCTATCCAGCTAGCTCAGAGCCGTAGGTTCGAATACATAATTGAGATAGACTATGCTATTCGTTCAAAAGTTCCCACACTCCTTGGATGTCGTTAAGCCAAGACATGTCGTTCACGTCCAAGTTAAAGTCTGCTAGCTCCTGTGGGTTGAAGTCGGGTATCGGGGTATCGAATTGTTGAGCTAATTGCTGAACAAGATCAGGGATCTCCATGTTGGATATGACATGCTGAGGGACATGATTGCCTTGCGTCGTATGGTCCATCGTCCCATTGATATTGTTGGGCACCTCACGCCCAGGTGATCCGCGGGGCGTAGCCTGTAGGAGGATCTTAGATGAGAGAATATGCAGCGCCGCCACGCATCTCCTCGCCGATTGCCCAAACTGTTCATGTGTCTTGAGTAGCGAGATAGCCTGACCCCAAGATCGTCCTATCTCCGCGGCAGAAAACACATCGGACCTCAACTTCGCAGCGATCAAGACCGTCGCAGCAGAGTAGACATAGTACACTCGATACCACCACGCCGGAAGAAGACCGACTGTACTGTCTACCGACTGATGCTTGACGAGAGTCTCAATCATGTTTTGAGCTGTAGTAACGCAGAACATGGCGCCTTGTTGAACCACGCGAGCTTGAAGATTATCGTCTGGTCGTTTGTCTATCGGTGATTGAGTCAGACAGAACCTCGACAGCACTGGTCTGAGAAGCAGAATCCGTGCGTGAAGAAACCTGTGCAGTTCTAGATTAGCACACCAGTTGAAGAGAATCATTGGTCGATGGCAGTGAACTAACCTCATGCGAAGAATTACGGCCTGCCTTCGAGCTATCTCATCTTTATTTGACTCTAGCAGATCCCATCTCAAATGGTGCGGCAGCTTTGCCTCCCAGCGACTGATACAGCGGTCTAACTGAACCACCCTATCAAGATCCTCATCTTCGCCGTCCGCGCTCTCAGAGTCTGAATGTGCCTCCTTATCCTTGGAGCGACTGCTTTGTGTAGGACTATAAAAGGCGATCATGGTCTTATGTATGATCTCGTAAAGACGAACTGACCTCACAAAGAAGCTGTAATACTCTGGATTCTGTATGATGCTCTGCCCGTTCGTTGTTGATGAAGTGGGTAGTGGAACAGTATTTGTGGGATGCTGTGAGATCATGGCTGGGCGACCGTGAGTTACAGACACCATACTACATGTATTAGTCAATCGGTCAAAGAAACTCCTCAACATCTTAGAATGGCTTACCGGTCCATGAGAACACATCCATACCATATCCTCCTCAGCAACTCCCGCTCTCCCGGATCCGACCGACTAGCAGACGTCTCAGGCAAATGAAGACCCAAGCCCTGGGCCATTCTGATAGCAGACCCGATTACCATCCACGTTTGGTGGGGATTATAGGTGCTTTGTAAGTACTGACTTGTCACCAGGAGACATTGAACCAATTCGAGAGAACCTGGCTCCCATGGGTTCATGGGCAGTAGCTCCTGTGCCCGTCGAAAAAACGCTTCACTTGACTGCTCACGCTGTTCCAAGGATTGGGATTCGAGAAGTTGAGTCGAAAGAGCGAGTATTACATTGAGAGTAGCCATGAAGACGCGCTCATTGAGATCCATGACTGTGCCGGCAAATATTGCATTGTACGCGACGGTCCAACGCTTTCTATCAAGGAACGGATACAGGGGGTCAACGTAGAACCAGTAAAGGTCCATGAGGTGGTCAGCCTGTCTGCGTGGAGGAAGAACATATGAGAGGGCTGGAGATGTAGCCGAAATAGAGCTGATCGCACCCGCGCTTGACTGGGCAAAATTAAATGCAGTTTCACTTGGATGAGCTGTAGACTTTCCTAATCTGACATCGATGGCTTTCTTGATCTGAGCCGTGAAAGACCCAGCACTGCTTTTACCAAAGAACTCTTCGGTGCTAGTACCCTCATCAATGACGGCGGTCATGGAATCGACGGCAGCAGGACTGGTTGAGGTTACCGAAGCCCCGACATTAAGTTGGCCATGAGAATCGGGCCTTCGACTCCCTGGAGTTGACGTGGCTGGAGACACATGCTGTGGTGGTGGTGGTGCAATCGAGGGACGACTTCGCGAGTGCAGGTCAATGGCAGCAATAGATGATATTCTCGGTGCCGAAGGGCTTCTCATTGATGGTGAGCTGTCTTGACGCTGTACATCTGGCATGAGAGGCGCGGTATAGTCACCATTTTGCCCATGCGATGAAGGGACGCGACCTGGAATATGGCTAACTGTGGAAGCAGAGTAATTGCAGTTATCTCGCAGAGCCAATTTTTTACTACATGTTCCACAAACTATTGACTCTATCAGCTGCAATGAAGCGCGTTGGATTAATGGACTTGAAGCTCACCTGGTCTCACTCCATCACATTTGACCTTCTTGAGTCTGCAGTGACCGCATGCTACATCGATCTTGAGACGTTTCGACCCACCGGGACGATCCATTCTTCTTGGAGGATCCATGCTGTATCACTTTTCGGGCAGAGAATTGATATCGGAAGGAGGAGATAAGAGGTTCGGAAAGGGCATGAATTGGTTCGGAGGGGACAACCCCGGAATGATGAGATTATGAATGTCATGACCCGGGCAACTCTATTCCGCCATGGTCCACTAACTAACTACCAGGTTCCCCTCTTTCTCCTCACCCTTCTAACCTCTTTCAAACTTGTTACTTCCGACCTTCTTCCCATTGCTCAGCATCTTTGACGGGCTCCACCCAAGTTGGCCGATTCCTTGTAAATATTTCGATCCGAGGTTTGAAGTCCAAGCTACGCGACGCATCAGTCTCCTGCATTCCGATGGGGCTCTCAACTTACCCTTGACCCAACAACGGCAGCCGAATTAACAAGAGTTTGCCCTGTGCAGCCGCTGGAACGGTCCATAATGTGCAACCACATACGCGACAAAAGGCTTTCTCTTTGCAGTTACCGCTTGACGTGTCCGTGAGCACGTATCGCGAAATCGCGTCGTCAGGCGTGGTAGAAATTTGAACCTCCCCAATCGAAAACTTGCCAATCTGAATGCACAAGTTAGCCCACAGTCAACATGGATCTAAAGTGCATACCAATTGCTGGACACCGCCAGCACCCTTGCTACAGTGATCGCAAAAACATGACAGTACCGTGATTGGCTCTGAAGTGACGGCGAACTTGACAGCGCCGCAAAGGCATTGGCCTGAGTATGTAGCTGGCATGGTCTGTAAAATTTGGTTTGGCATTGATGTGCATTAACCTCACGGGATTGACACCGTAGTTATAGACAAAGAAGCTTTAACCTCGAAGATTAGTCTCATATGCACTATTCAAGGGATCGGAACCCTCAACCTCATGATCCGAGGCCATCATGACAAATTGTAAATCGAGAGCCCGGGCCAATTCGGAACGTAGGGTTCAGTTTTTTAACTATGTCTACTGTTGATAGTTGGGAGTGATGTCTAAATCTATGTTCTACGTCTATGGATCAAACTTGGCCTGCTCAGCTCTAACAAGAATACTGCCTGCAATATCTGCAGAAGATGCACCCACTGAGAAGCGATACTCGCCTTCGTCAACTACCCACTTCTTCAACTTGGCATCGAAATACGCCAGATCTCGCTCTTTCACAGCAAGTCGAACTTCCTGCTTCTCACCAGGCTGTAGTTGAACCTTCCTAAACGCTACAAGAGTCTTGATAGGATGATCCGAAGATTGCTCAGCCCGTCCGGAGTAGACCTGTATCAATGCTCCCCCAGCTTGCCTACCAGTATTAGCGACTTGAGCAACCACAGACCAGTCGCTCTCGTCCCGGGAAACGCTGCTCAGCTCATACTCGAAAGTGGTATATGAGAGGCCGTGGCCGAATGGGAAATTGACTTTCTCCCTAGGTAAGCGATCGAAATGGCGGTATCCGATGAAAACGCCTTCTTCGTATCTTACCTTGAGCTGCCCGTCAACATATTCGCCTGGGAAGTTGCCGTATGCTGGGCTATCCTCAATGCTCTTGGGGAAGCTGACTGGCAAGCGTCCCTCTGGGTTGACGGCACCCGTCAGAATATCAGCAATCGAGTAGCCACATTCTTGACCTGGAAACCAAGCTTGCACCACAGCTGGTACCCTCTCCAACCAGGGCATAGCAATTGGAACACCTGTGGAATTAACCACGATTGTATTAGAATTGACCGACGCGACTGTTGACACAAGTGCATCTTGAGTGCCTTTGCGAGGCAAATTGAATGAGTCTTGGTCACGACCTTCAGTTTCCCACTGTGGATCATGGCCAGTAAAGACGATCGCGTAGTCCGCACCCTTGGCGACTTGTGCTGCTTCACCAACAAGATCTGCATCATGGTCGGACTCGAGGGAGAAGCCGACACGGACACCACTTCGGCCTTCGAGAATCGTCAGACCAATCTTGGTAGGTGGATCGCTGCATATGCGAAGACGGTATGTCTTGCCAGCTTCAAACTTGTGTCGAAACTCGGGCTCGGGCGCAGCAAGGAAGAGGGAACCCATTGGATCAGTGCAGTTGGCGGTTTGTTCATAGATGATGTCTCCATCAACGTAGACCCGGGTTGGTCCCAGACCAGAGCAGGCGATGTAATGACTACCGGTCTCAGATGGTGTAAAGTCACCAACAATCTCTAGCCGCCGCCAAAGCGACTCTTGAGACCCTAGGGGTGAGTATGCGGAAGTTGGCTGTCCAGTCGTAGATACTGGTGTTTCCTCACCCTCCTTAAATAACTGTCTGCTAAAGCCAGGCTTGCCATCAAGACCGACTACTGTCCCTACAGAGGTTTCTGGGCGGATTGCAGGAAGTAGTCGTTCTTTGTGGGCGCCCTTAGCAAACACAAACTCGACATCTTTTCCCAAAGCTTCGTGGAGACCTTGCCAGGGCGTGATCTTTCGATACGCGTTGACTGCAGCGCTACCGCCTCCATGGGCCATAGCGTCTTTGGCAAATCCTATCATGGCAATTGTCTTCTTCTGAACCTTTTCTTTCGTGAGGGGAAGGATGCCACCTTCGTTTTTAAGAAGGACGATGCCTCGAGCACCCGCCTCGCGGATCATTCGTCTTATCTCGGGGGTGTTGGTGTCTTGACCTAGAGCAACGTCGTGAGGTTCGGCCTCGAGGGCCTTCAACTTCGATACCCACTCAAGAAGGGTCCTGACTCGTTCGTCAACGGTACTTTCGGTGAGCTCCCCATTCTTGAGTGATTCCTTAACTGCATCCTCTTTTCGTATACGTGGAGGACCAGGCATTTCCAGGTCGAGTCCAGCATTAAGAGCAGCCGCAACAGAGTTCGTACCACCCCAGTCACTCATAACAAGACCTTTCCAACCCCATTCCCCGCGGAGCACGTCCTTGAGCAGCCAATTATGCTCATCACAATGGATACCATTAACATGGTTATAAGCAGTCATAACAGCCCAAGGATTCGCCTCTTTAACAGCAATCTCGAATGGGCGCAGATAAATTTCTCTCAACGCGCGCTCATCGATAGACTCATCGACAGTAGTTCTAGCAGTCTCTTGCTCATTCGCGACAAAATGCTTGATAGTCGCAGACACGCCCAGGCTCTGCAGACCTTGAATCACTTTTGAGGACATCTTTCCTGTTAAGAAAGGGTCTTCGCTGTACGACTCAAAGTTGCGACCGCCGAGAGGATGGCGATGCATGCAAACTGTTGGGCCAAGCATGCAGTTCACGCGCTTGCCTCTAGCTTCTGCGCCGAGAGCACGACCAGATTGCTCGGCGAGATCGACATCAAAGGTGGCTGCAAGGTTACATGCTGCTGGAAAACATGCTGATTTGATGTCCAAGTCTGTTGCCGCTGAACGGATGCCATTTGGACCGTCTGCAGTCTGGTAATCATTTAGTATATCGCGATTGAGACCTAGATAGGTTACCGACCTTAATTGAGGGAACACCTTTGCCGGGAATGCCAACAGTTTCGGAAAAGTTCTTTCCAGCAAGAAGGGAAATCTGCCCTCAATCAGCCCAATTGATCTTATCAAGTTGGCCTATAACATACCTTTTCCTCCAGAGTCAAGGACTCAATGATTGAACCAATATCCATGCTGTGTGTCACTATGTTGTATGTCCCGGAATGACTAGGGTCGACGTCTGGACTGGTAGGCATACACGAGTAATTAACACGCTTGAGCCGGGTATCGCTGACTAGGAATGGGGGTTGTAGTCGGGGAACCAGTGTTGCAACTCCGCCCACTTAGCTTTTGGTGGCCACATGATTGGAGAACAACCCACTTCTCTCATCCAGCTCCGGTCAACTATCGATAGACCTAGCAAGTGTGGATACTGAGCATCCAATGAGGGAGACTCCATTTCGGAAGAGAGGTGTACGAGCCAATAAGACTCAGACCCGAGTCTTCGGAACAGTCAGGAATAGCGTCGGAACTTGACCCCTAATTGTCCAGCCAAGGCTTCATCAAACAAGTTGAGAATTCCTTCATGCGCCCACAGATGGACTTGACTTCCCCATGGGGTCAGGTAGTCCATCTTTAGACTCGTGTGGGGTCAGCTGAGATCTGCATTCTTCTTACCCTTCAAGTACCGACATAATAATAGCCTTCGAGGCCCTGGTGTTTTTCATCGTTTCAAATCCAGTATCCGTACATCTCAATCATTCGTTGTAGATTGTTTGCTCTGTCTTTACAAAGTCTTGTCATCACGGGTCTCGATCGTTAAAGACATGGGTTCGCCGACAGAAAGTAAAGGGGCTGCTGCCGCTGTAGGCCATGATCTCGCTGCTGTAAGTTCTCTACTCTTGGTCTCCTTCTCAGAAAAGACAAGTACTAACATTGTTGCAAGGTGCTTCCTGATGATCCACGACCATGGTGGCGCGTGCCTCATTT
The DNA here is from genome assembly GCA_030777805.1 of Fusarium sp. MBC 364. NCBI lineage: Eukaryota > Fungi > Ascomycota > Sordariomycetes > Hypocreales > Nectriaceae > Fusarium > Fusarium sp. MBC 364. The sequence goes on from JAPFSC010000013.1 coordinate 152,573, forward strand.
ACTCAAGCTGAACCTCCTCCTTCTCGTCCCTCTAGTATCCTCCGGCGCTATCGGATACGATGGATCCATGATGAACGGCCTTCAAACCCTCCCCCAATGGAGAGGTTATTTTGGCAACCCCGAAGGTGCCATGCTTGGCGCCCTCAACTCAGTGTACCCCGCCGGCAAAGTCATTGCGCTTTTCTTCGTCACCTACGTATGCGATCGATTCGGTAGAAAGACGGCTATGATGATTGGATCTCTCACATGTGTCGCCTTTGCCATCATGCAAGCTGTGTCACAGAACCTTGAGACCTTCATCGCTGCTCGAGCAATCCTCGGCTTCTTCACCAGTTTCCTAGCACAACCGAGTCCGATTTTGATCACTGAGCTCGCCTATCCTACCCACCGCGGAAAGCTCACCGCCCTGTACAACACTTCCTTCTACTTAGGTGGTATCATTGCCGCATGGTGCACTTTCGGAACGTTCAAGCTCGACACTACATGGAGCTGGAGGATCCCGTCTTTGCTCCAGGGAGCCCTCCCTGCGATTCAGTTACTTGCCGTCTACTTCCTTCCCGAGTCACCCAGATGGCTCGTCGCTCATGGTCGCAGGGAAGAGGCTCGTAAGATCCTCGCTACCTACCATGCCGGTGGTGATGCGGATGCTCCTCTTGTCAACTTCGAGATGGCCGAGATCGAAGGTGCTCTGACGCACGAAGCCGACGCTATGTCGCAGAACTCATGGCTCGAGCTACTCCGTACTCCTGCTAACCGCAAACGAACCCTCATTGCCGTCATTGTCGGATGGTTTGCTCAGTGGAACGGTATCAACCTCATCAGGTATGTTGTGCACCTTCGGCTCCGCGTCCGACAACTTGTCTAACCATGTGTAGCTATTACCTTGTTCTCGTCCTCAACACAATTGGTATCACCAACCCAAAAGACCAGACACTCATCAACGGTCTTCTGCAGATCTCCAACTGGCTTGCTGCCATCTTCGTTGGTGCTATGCTTGTAGACAGACTTGGACGTCGCACTCTATTCCTGCTTTCCACTTGTGGCATGTTCGTGTCCTACATCATCTGGACTGGTCTTAGTGCTTCCTTCGATAGCACTCGCAGCCCAACTACCGGCAAAGCTATTGTTGCATTTGTGTTCATCACTTTCTTCTTCTACGCCATCGCATGGGCACCTCTTCTCCAGGCATACACTGTCGAAATCTTCCCATACACACTCCGTGGTCGCGGTGTTTCCGTCATGTATATCAGCACATTTGTCGGTTTGGTGTTGGGTAACCAGGTGAACCCCATTGCGATGAAGAACATTGGTTGGAAGTACTACATTGTCTTTTGTTGCATCTTGGTCTGTCTTATTGTTGTCATTTGGTTCTTGTTCCCTGAGACAAAGGGTCACACTCTCGAGGAGATCCAGGCTCTGTTTGAGGGAGACTCCCACGGAGCCATACACGCCAACAAGCTTGACGACGTTGAGGGTGGACATATGGACCAAGATGGGAAGAAAGACAAGAAGGTTGACCAAGTCGAAGTTGCTTAGAAATAGACAACAGAACAGATAATTTTCATTTTAGCTGTAGCGAGTGACTTTAATGGTAACATATCCTTTTACGGTAGCTTGGTCTGAGGCCTTTTAAGTATGATATGATTGGATTTGATGAAGGACATATGCCGAGCTCGTTCCCACTTAGCCGAACCATTAGTACCACTGGTATTGTAATAGCATCGATCCGCGGGTTGTTCAGCCCCGTTATACACATGGTAATTGTCAGCACGAGTAACCCGACTCGCGCAAGGGCATTTGACAAAGGGTATACATTGTTGTTGCTATCTGAAATCCGCGCCGATTAGTTTCCCTCAGTCCGTCTGCTAAAACCAAGAACTCTATATAAAATGCGATGTCACTCATCATCATGAACATGTCCTCTCCAGCATTTTCCTCACCATGCTTTGCATCCTTTCATCGTCTTGTCAACAGCAATCATGGAGTACTCCATTATCACTCTTCTCATCCTTGCCCAAGGCATCCTTGCCGCACCATCTCTCTTCAGCCAATTTCGCCACAAGAATGCCAATGTCAAGGCTCCTTCCTCAGGTGAGGACATTACGTAAGTAAAAGCCTAGCTGGTTATTTCTTCTTTGGCGTCGTGACTGAAGCCAACGATCTTTTGTCCCCATTCATGCAAGGTACACGTCACTGACTCGAGATAGCCTTTCCATCGAAGTCTCACAGCCACTCATTGGGAAGGCTCATCATAGAGGCAACTACAATATTTGCTGGCTAATGTGCTGGCCCGAGGAGCATCAATGCCCCGAGACTTGGGTGAGTTAAAACACTCTATCATGTCGAGAAGCAAGTCACTAACAATTGGCCAGTATAGTAAGAAAGAGGTGAGACACTGGGTATCAGAGTCGAGGCAAAATATGCTAACGGGAAGGTCTAGGGTGATTGTCGGACTTGTTGCTAGTCATAAGGATACATCTGGTGTAGGCTAAGGGAGGAAGAGGCACAACAAGTTTCCGCTCAGGGTATGCTAAAGGAGCGCCATTGATTTCGCTCGTTGATCAATCTCAACAATGAGTTTCGGTATGTAAGAAGCCTTCATTAAGTCTACTTTCGTTAGTGTCCTCTGGTTTTGTTTTGATCAATCTCGTTCCACCAGATAAAGAGTTATGAGAGGTAATAATGGCATTAAATACAGCAAAGATATCACCTACCATTTCTGTTCACCAACATTACAGCAATTGTCTATGAAGATGCTCAGTGAATCGAAGCTGTTTGTAAATCCATCTTAAATCTCAGAGAGAGCTTGTACCATCGGCGGACAACGCTAGAAGTTCCTCCAGAATGCTTGGAAACGCGTAATCGGAATCCAGCTCGTGATATTCCAACCACGCCTCGGAAGGAGTAATCTTTGCTTAGGGATATATGCGAATGCCAAGCTCTTCGTCAGCTAGAGAAATATAGGCTGTCTCGGCGTCTGTAACCGCAAGTTCCAAGGTTCTTGTCAGAGACCAGATCCTGTTTGCTTCCCAATTGCCATTTACACCTATTTCTGTTTCTGAGAAGTTCGCTGAGAGATGATATGGTCGAAAAATGATATCCATTATCTCGGAATGAGATGGGTCATATTCCACTCGCTCATATAATGCAGGTTGGTGCTCGGTGCTTGATATGATGTATCGAAGTTTTGGTGTAGGTCTGTGTAGCTTATTAAGCAAAGCCTCAACTTCCAAGATGGTGGCGGCTTGATAGAAGGGTTTGAAAATAGGCAGGACGTAGGAAAGGACGAAGCCAAGGGTTGTCTCTATCAGCAAGGCGAAGCGTTTACTGCGAGGGGGGGCAGAAGCCGCTGTTTGTAGGAGCTCATCAAAGCGAATAGCCCCATATTCTCTGTCCACATTGATATGAACAAGCATTGGTGTGTCAAAGTCCGGGCAGGTATCTGCCATGGCCAAGATAGAACCAGTAAAGAGCGAAGTGAAATCACTGACTTTGGAAATGAGTCTGTTCCTGGAGTGGGAGTTCAATGATAACAGCCCAGTTTCGATCAGGTTGGCGAAAATCGTGTCTATGCAAACCAAAGGCTCGTACTTTAGACCTAAACCAAAGCTATAACGGCGACTAAGCCCGTTGGTGTGTACACTGGCACCCATTGCCAGTAGCTGTTGAATGAGATCTAGCGACGGGAATACAAGTTCCCGATCAGACGAGAATATCCAAGCAGGGCTCAATGACAGTGTATCTCTAAGAATATCTGTAGGAGAGGTTTTCAAAGCTGGCGATTTTATGGAACCCATTACGAAGTCTTGGAACTGGGCATAGCGGGCGACAAGGCCTAAGAATTGCGGTTTAGGCAAAGGCCAATGGGTCGTACTGAGGGTCCCTTCTTTGTAGAGGCTTTCCAATAATGGAAACATAGAAGCGGCCTCTTCGATTCCCTTGGGGCCGTACTTCTCGGCCAGCTGATTTGCCTGCTCCAGCACCATGGTGAATGGTCCGCACTTTTCCGTTTGCGAATGAAGAACGCGAAACACGGCAAGGAGGCCTTTGAGTAACTTTGTAGCTAGTTCGGTCTCAGATACCGACTGGAGCTGCATGACGGCATGGCCAGCCTCAGTGTCAGTCAAGAAGTCATGGGCGGTCCGATGGACAAAGGAGACGCCAGACCACATCAAGCTGAGCTCAGCATCCAGCACCGAATCATCGTCCACGACGGTAGCTGGCTTGACTTCCAACATGCCGGCACACCTCGTCTCGATGAATCTTTTCGTCTCCATACATTCATACTTGATCTTTACTCGATCAAAGCTACTGTCTTTCTCTAGAATGGCATGCTGTAAACCTGGGGTCTCTGCACACATGATCTGTCCTAACATCGGCTGGACAATCAGCATACGGTCCATTTTCTCCACGGAGTAGCAAACCCATGTACTCGGTGACCTCTGGAGAACGTATCGGAAGTAGTTAATAGCGATACTGTGGTATGGTGGATTATTCTCGTTCATACGTTTCCACATGTCCGAATACAAATGTTCTAGGTCATCAGGGAGACCTTCTAGTCGTTCGATAAGCATAGAATCCGTGTCACCACTTTCGATCCCGATCTTCAAGCTTCGTAGGGACAAGTATATCCACAAAAACACGCTTTGAGCTTTTCGCACGAGCTCGTGTATCAGAAAACCATATGTTTCATCAGCAATTTTGTTCTCCAGGCAGACAGGTCGCAAATTATGGCGCAGATAGATCTCCATCTCGGTGCTTGTAAGACTTTCGAGCAAGATCCTAGACACGGATCGCTTTGCAAGCCATTTGACTACCAACGTTTCTGGACGACTAGTAACACAGATCTTAATACCCTGGAGGGTGATGATCTCGTTAATCAGCTGCGTAAGTCTTGGAAGGCCATCAGAAGTGCAAATCTCGTCAAGTCCGTCAATGAAAATGCAGATATTGCAGTTTTTTAACTTGAAAAGGTGGAAAAGCAAGGTTCTCAGTGATCTCTCTGACCAATCATCATAATGCCTGTATGAATCGAGATCGCATCGGCTCATCGCATCCCCCAGCATGGCTTGATCACCACAGACAATTTGATGAACAAGAGAGCACAATAGCCCTTTGATGCTGTTTTGAGAAGGGGGCCCAATCTTCCAGAAGAAGTGTGACAATACATGGACATCTATTGAACGTTGGGAGAGCAGGCTTTTGGTGTATGAGTTATCGACAACGAATTTGATGAGAGTGCTTTTCCCAGACCCAGGTTTGCCCAAGATGCAGAATAACGGGTGATCGGACTTCAACCATTCGATGAAGCTAGACCAAGTTGCTTCGATGTGTTCGTTCTCGGCTTTGAGTGAGCTAAGCTCTCTACCCAAATTGTGGTCACTCTCGCCAGACCCGTCACTTTCTGATCTTGAAAGACTAGCTGTTTCAGTATCATCTGACGGGTTCTGCGACTCAACTGCAGTTATCCTGTTATATGAGGCAAACACGCGAGAGAAGGTTGCTTCACTGGAGTCCATGAGGTCGTTATACCGTTTCTTCATTTCTGGTGATCGCAGGCTCTGAAGGAATTCTTTGCGTTGTCCTTCAGATGAAATGTAAGCTTTGATGGCCTGCTGGGTATCGACTGTTTGTTTGGCCATCGTGTCTCTCGTTGCCTGATGCTCTATATGTATCAGATCCTCCAGCTTGATGTGCCCTTGAGCGATCTGTAGTACAAGACTCTGGATATCACTGGCCAAGTTGTGGAATGACGCTTCTTGCTTGAGCTTCTGCGCATCGCTTTGAGAGCTAAATGATGTCGTAAGCAAGAGAGCATGGGCATATCTCTAGCAATTACATACCATATTAGGGCCAACAACTCGGTTTCCATCACCTGCCTGCATCTAGAAAGTGCTAGTTCTAGGCGCTCAATCCTTTTCCGATGGCTTGATGCCCTGAGCGCAGATCTGAGTGCACTGATGACGTTGCCCTTTCTCTGCGGGTCTGTTACAAAACGAACCTCAGTCTGCAATTCTTGTGCGGAAAGTCGACAGCTTTTGGCAATTTCATTCAGTTTCATTTCTGCTTCCGTAGACTGTTGACCTGTCTGTAATGCTTTGCATCGATCTTCGATCCTGATGATAGCCTCTGACATGCGAGTCGCGTGGCCCTTAAGGTCATCATTAGCAGTCGGCTCGCCATCGTAGATCTTCTTGCATAGGGCGATAACTTCGGCAGAGAACGAAATGACTTGGAACACAGCGCTTACGGCTCCAAGTGCCTCGAATCCGGTTGCCATAGTTGATTACGAGTGTTTTGTGAGAGGAGGGGAAGATGATTTGGAAACGAGGCTGTGACGCGACTGCGTATTCACAATATGCAGGCTGACTAACGTCACAACAGGCATGCGATTATGCATGAAAGTTATCCCAATAGTGAAGGGAAATAGCAGTATAGTTTTACGGTCTATTGCATAAGAGAAGTGGTAGACTATAATGAACAGAATTAAAATGACTGCATCGCGATAACAACAACTGGGTCCAATATCTCGACGAAGTCGATGTTGAAGGTTTCTGAACTCCTCATCGGAAATAACATACCAACCGTTGAATATGTTGAGGAGATGTACTGGCCGCTGAAAGATAGTAGGTAGGGCCCCAGTCATCGACATCGTCTCGCTCGAGGTAACCCGCAGGATCAGAAATAGTGACATCTCAGAACTTGACAATGAATGAGAGAAGCTCAAGAGACTCAGAATACAAACTCCAAGTTCCACCAATAGTTGAGGTATGAGTGTTATTTCGGGTTTGCTAGTGTCGTATCGGGAGATAAGACGCCCAGTGATACGTACTAAGAAAAAGAATACTTCAAAACATATAAATTGTCATTTAAGACGTATTTTTTCATTATGCAATTTATCCTTAACAAGGTCCGAAACAAGGTTATTGTGAGCCATCTGAAATGAACACACATGAAATGCTAGTAATATCTGCGGTGAATCCTAGGCCATGAATGGTCAGCGTTGGCTGTATGGTCGGTTGACTACATTTGTCGGTGCACTAGGATTGGAGGAAGAACTGTGATACGTCCTTTTGATTTGATATGAGGAAGTTCTATACCATATGTTAATCAAACCACAGCCCTATTCTGACCTCATGCCTGTTGCAGTACTAAAGGACAAGCAAATATGGGTTGATTCTAAAGTTATGTTTTCAATCTCTGGACTGTAAGCTTAAGCGCTCATCAGTGTTGGTTACTTAGTGCACCACAAGTGGAGTGTGAATGTTCTGTGATGACTGTCGTTCAGTTGAAATCAATAAAGCTTTGTGTTCAAAAGTTCGTAACACATGGCGCTCATGCGGCGTGGCTGTTGGAGACATAAAGAATGGAAGTAGTTACCTTGTTCCAGTTTGGACCATCACTTAGGCCAGTTGATTATAGCAGCCTAAACTATGGAAGCAAAGTCTTCTGTTATTAACTGATTATTTAGCTATGTACTCTTCTTATGGTAGCTGACACGGCGACATGGATGATGTTTTTCCCTGTTGACAGGCAATCTCTTCTACACAGAAAGCTATTTTCGGATTCAGTTCAGTAATGTGCAAGGCATCTGACCACTGCTAGAGCAACCGTAAATACACCAGCGTAAAAGCGTGGCACCAGTAACAGTTTCAACATCACAGGAATATCTTCCGTGAAACATCAAAGAATCAGAATAGAATTGAATCCCTTGGAGTATAAATACCTGTGCCCGTCTGGACGCTCTCTCCTTCCACATTATCCCAAACCGCAAACCATTCTATACCTTTCTATAACAGCCAGAATTTAGCTCGAAGATGGAGGTGCGACGCCCAGTACCCTTCTTTTATACATACGTCATCGAGACTTCACAGGTCACTCACAACCAGAAGATGTTCGAGGCACTTACAGACATATATGGCGAAGGTAGATTCGAAGCGCGCTGGCTGGGTCCAGACGGCTTCCGAATCGAAGTAAAGACTCATGATCCTAACGCGCCATGGGAGAGGCTGAGGGCCATGGGCTGGGTATGCCAAGCGTTGCAGATTGACGATGGTATTGTTTTCAAGGTAGATCAGATAGATGGTTAGGTAGATTTCGGAAGAATTGTGCTCCAAGGCTTAGGCTATAGAAATAAAGTAGCCTAATTACTAGCCTAAGCTTGCATAAGGTAACCAAAGTATTTCGTCTCTTATGCTCTGCGGGGCCAATTCTTCTGATACCCTGAGGATGGTGAATACCACTAAACCTTGAATCCTGAGTGATTCAGGAAGAACAATTCTCTGTATTTTGTACAACTGTCTATGCTACAGTGAATGACTCCACCTTGATTGATCCACCCAGAGAGTTCTCAGCATAGTTAAAGATGCCAAAGCGATACGCAATAAAGAAAGCCCACCCATTGTAAAGTTTGAAGTTAGGTCCAAGCGTCTCATACTTTGATCCATCCCAGCTATAAGAGAAAACTGTGTTCCCAGTACCTGCGGGGTCAGTGTCCATCTGGACTCTAAGCCAAACCGCAGTTCTTCCTGAAGGCACAGCAGCAGTGGCCTTCACCTCACCCATCGCAGTTGTCTTACCATCCCATTCATCCATGTTCATACCGTGCTTAGTCGCCAGAGTAAACTGTCCGTTCGTGCGATGAATGCCGATGTAAGCACTCTGGTCGCGGAAGGCAGAGAGACCAGCGCGATCGCCATCTTTCATCTTGGAGAAGTCGATCTTGACAGTTCCGACAGGTCGGCTACCATGGGTTCTGTGTGTGAGAGTGTTGCGGGCTTGATAGATGTCCTTTGTCACTGTAGCTGTGCGAAGGGTCAAGCCATTGTTGACGGTGAAGGAGTTTGTGTCGGGGTTGTGGTTCCATTCCCAGGCAGGGTTGAGAGACGTGCCGGAGAACGTATCAGTTCGGCCCCAGTTCTTTGTCACTCCTGACGTGCCGGGCAATGTTGGGTATGTGGAACCCCAACCGCCGTTGCTACCCTTAGTAAGGATGGGAAAGCCGTCGCTACCCCAGGTAACAGGGGCAAGAACTGGGAGACGGCCAGCGGGGTAAGCCCAAGTGAAGGACATGAAGTACCAATCACCCTTGGGCGTCTTGATGAGACTACCTTGATGGGGAGAGTTTCCACCAGAGATTGGAGGCGTAACCCCATCGGCGAGAAGCTTCTTTTCGTAAGGTCCCCAAGGGCTCTTAGACTTCCAGATCCAAGTCTGGCTGCCACTTGGACTATCGTTCAGGATATAGTAGAGCCCATTGATCTTGTACATGCGGTTACCCTCCAGGTCTTCCTTACCGATGTCCTTGTTGCTGAAAACGTTCTGAGTTTTAACTTGACTGAATCCATCTTTGGAAAGCTGGGCAACGCGAACATCCCCAGACCCTGAAGCGATATACATAGTATCATCATCGTCAATCAGGATACCGTTGTCGTAGTGGCAGTTGCCATCGCCAAGATTACCGCGGTTCGTCCACGGTCCCTCAGGTGACGATGCAGTGAACACCCAAGTGTGGTAGAAGTTGACACATCCAATCCAGTACCACAGTCCATTACTCTTCCTGTATCGCATCGATGAAGCCCAAGTGCCACCACGGTAGTTTCGCTGACTTCCTGTGAGATCATAGCCGTCGCCAAAGGTCAAGCGAGGAATTGAGTGGCCAATAACATCCCAGTTGAGCAAATCCTTTGATCGAAGGATTGGGGCTCCAGGACTGTAGTGAAAGTTAGACGCTGAGAAGTAGTAGTTGTTGTCGGGTCCAAGGAACACGTCGTTGTCAGGGAAGTCGGAGTAGATGAGGGGATTATTGAAGGTGTCGGCGCGCGGGACTAGACCAGCCACTGCTGAGCCAGCCCAAAGGCTAACTCCTGTCAAGAACGTGGAAACCTTCATTTTTCACTACAGGCCAGCGCAAACGCTTCAATGTACTAATTATGACACTCGCGAGATACTTGTACTCTTTTTGCACGGTATATACGACCTTGTCAATAACTGCGACCACATCGGGCAATGCCAAGCTCGGACCGCCGGCCTGAATTAGCAATTCGGCAGATAACTCCGGGCGTTCCAAGTTTGGATGATGGAACAGGGACTCCTTTCATTAAAAGACACATTCGATTTTGGTTTCAGCCGAAATTGGGTAAATATGCAAGAGACAGAACCTTCCAAGCGAATAGGACATCAACAGCAATGAAGGTGGGTAAGAGAAGAATTGTGCTCTAATGCTTGGGCCTTTAAAATACAGAATCCTAATTCCTGGTCAAAGAGAGCATGAGATAGCTGAATCTTTTCTTCTCTTATGTCTATAGCGCTTCATTCTTTTGTCACTCTGGTGCAGCGATTAATGCAAACAAAGTTGCGATTATTGAAGTGAATTAAAGCAAAGCGTGTTATACTGATAACCTATAATTAAAGCCTACCCCGCCCAACATTAATACTATCCATCCTGTACCAGTAACAGCCAAGTCTCGTCCTTCCATTAATCGCGAAGGTCTACAACAACCTTCTCGCTACTGACACCCTTGAAGAATAGCAAATCGAGCGCATCGTTCAATCCGTTCAGTCCACCAGGAATCTTCCTCGCAGGGACCGAGATCAGACTCTTCGTCTCCAGTGCCTTGGGAAAATATGTGCCAAAAGTCCACTTCAACAGCTCTGCGTTCTCTTCCTTGCCCAAAAGCAGTGACCAGCCCTCAAACTTGCGAGTGACACCATCAGGAAGGGTTTCTGGAGCGAAAGGTGGCTGAAGAGCATAGACGGAACCACCACCTTGAGCTGCGACGACTTCAGCGTTAAGCTTGATTGTATCACCAGTTGAGATTGTGTCAAGAACGGTATCGTAGGGTCCAGCGGCAGTGAGATCCTTGATAAGTGCTTCGGATTGTTGAGTATGATCGATGATTTGTAAGGCACCAAGCTTCGATACAAAGTCTTTGTGCTTGGGTGAAAAGGTAGTGACGACTTCGAATCCAGCTTGTGTAAGATATTGAACAGCCATGCTTCCAATACTGGATGTTCCACCGTAGATGAGAGCCTTCTTACCCTGAGACTTGGGCTGCTCACCAGGTACAGGTCGGTCCAAGTTGAGGGAATAGTTGAACAGAGAAGGAAGAGTTGGAAGGTTGCCAACAAGACGGACGGCGAGATCCATGGTCTCGTCATCTGGAACCTTGGTGGTAGTGACTTCAGGTGAGACAGAGTACTCTTGATAAGCGCTGTACTTGCTCTCTTGGGCTCCAGCGGTCTTCATGCCGACGACCTTGTCACCAACTTGGAAGCCAGTGACTTCAGCGCCGACCTTCTCGACAATACCTCCAAATGAGCTGCCGAGGATGGTGGGGTATGGAAGGGGAAGCATAGCGACCTTTGCGATCTTGGCGTCGATGGGTTGAAGGGCGATGATCTGGTTCTTTACGAGAAGCTCATGGGGTCCAGGTTGGGGAGTCTCAATCTCGCGGACCACGAAAGGAGCTTTGGCGGCGGGGACTTGAGCTGCAAGATGAGGCATGATGGAGTATCGATAGTTGCTGTGTAAGATGAGGTATCAAGTAAGAATTTGAAGGTGAGAGTGCCGATTGGAGTGATTGATGAGTTTGGAGTTGGGGTGGAAGTGCTTGGTTGCTGATTGATGATGTTAAGAATAAGATTAACATAGCTGGGCGTTCTCACAATTAAATATCTCGGCTACCTCAGTCCTATGCCTCTATTCATCGTGAATGCTACCCATGTCTCACAATTACAAAGTCCCTGGAGGATCTACAACATGGACCCTTTGTTGCGGTATGTCAGCACGAGAGAAGCAATATGCAGATGGGCAACAGAAGTAATGACTTCTAAGGTTTAAGCTGCACAAATAAAGCAGTCTAGTTGTCGATCTGAGTTGCTGTAAAATGGCTAGCTTATTTCGTTCTCATGCTCTTTACAGCCAATCTTTTCTGACACCCTGACAATAGGGTAACTGATTATGTGACTGTAGACGAGGTCGCTCAAAGAAGGCCCATCTGCATTGGCTACTCGGACTCTTGGCATCGACCGAGCGGGGCTCTTCGCTTTCTCCGTCGATCAGTTGGTCGCGAAGAGTTAGTCATGTTAGCTTAAGGTACTTTTGTCGACTGGACTGATGTATGTTAGTCAATGTACCTCATGTTAGGCTGCATGTCAGCAGTTCCAGCCACATTCCCATTCGCACAACGACACAAAGACCGAACACCACAGTGGATCCTGACTGACCAACCACCAGCTCTGCTGACGTAGTTAGCTTGTCGGGGTTTCTTGCATTACCGATAGTCCATCGTACAAAGTTTGTTAGCAATCATGCTAGAAGATAGTTGTGCTATGAAATCTTGTATCTTAATTGGTAGTTTCAATTAGTATAGATGGAATACATAAACAACATGATCGCTTGCTTCAATTGATCCCATTCTCTCCACCCAACACATCAACAACCATCACTGACAAACATCACAACACTTCATCATCAGCTTTCTCAACAACCTTGATTCTCACAACCATTCTTCAACCCGATCCACTATATCAAACACCAATTTCCAAACATTAACAATGTCTCGTGCACTTCTCATCAGTGGTGCCACTGGCAAGCAAGGTGGCGCTGTCATCAACGCGCTTCTTGCCAAGGACTCATCCGACTTTGTTCTTCTCGCAGCCACTCGCAACAAGGAATCGACCTCTGCAAAGAAGCTCGCCGCCAAGTCTTCCAACATCAAGCTCATCGAAGGTGACCTCGACTCAATCCCCGCTCTCTTCCAAGCCGCGAAGCAAGCTGCTGGATCTGTGCCCATCTGGGGTGTCTACTCTGTTCAGCTCTCCATGGGCAAGGGTGTCACTCTAGAAGGCGAGGTGCGACAAGGCAAGGGTCTTATCGACGAGTCCATCAAGGCCGGTGTTAAGCATTTTGTCTACTCCAGCGTTGATCGCGGTGGTGACGAGAAGTCCTGGTCGGATGCCACAGTCGTTCCTCATTTCAAGACCAAGTTTGAGATTGAGCATCATCTACGTGACTCCACCGCCAACGGTAAGAGTTCCATGAGCTGGACTATCTTACGACCTACCGCCTTTATGGAGAACCTTGAGCCAATCTTCGCAACCAAGATCTTCCTTACCATGATCCGCGATACTCTCAAAGACAAGCCTCTTCAGTGGGTCGCTACCGAAGACATCGGCTTTTTCGCTGCCGAGGCCTTCACCAACCCCGAGTCTTGGAGTAAGAAGGCTATTAGCATTACTGGCGATGAGCTCACTTTTGCTCAGCTGAGTGAAGCCTTTGAGCATGCCACAGGCGGTCCTGCCGGTACCACATTCGGCATCCTGGGAAAGGCCTTGAAGGTTGGGGTGAAGGAGCTTGGAATCATGGTCAACTGGTTCAGAGATGAGGGCTATGGAGCTGATCTTGCCAATGTACGAAAGTTGAACCCTGGTACTAAGACTATGGAGGAGTGGGTCAAGACAAGTGCTTTCATGGCTCATTGAGAATATTCGGTAGTATCTTGATGTAAATGGGGGATTAGGTAATAATTATGGGAGATGGTTGGGAAGATAGAATCTTTGGATAGACGGCTTTCTTTAGTCTGGTTTAATGTTTAATTTTGTCTTTGTTACAATCTGTCGTATATGAAGCTACAGAATATATTCAAGAGTTATGATAACATGTCGAGAATGAACCAAAGATAGGTAGCTACAATGTCCCAAGACAGCTATCTAAAAAGTGAAGATGCCGTTCACAGCTTTGACAAGGTTCTGAGCCAGCAACTTATGAATGGCTCCGCTCGCATGGTAGTCATCAGCCCAAAGACAGTTACTCGATCCAAAACAAGTAGCATCCTTAGCTCCGTACGCGGCGTAGTTACCAATAACTTTATCAAATGACGTCTTAGTGTCGAATATTTCGATCTTGACATCTGGATGGGACGAAGTAAAGGCGGCTGCTCTCGACTTGACGGCCTTGTTGTAGGAAATGATATCAGACCGAAGGCGAGCCAGATCAACTTCAGGTTGACCTATCATCTTGGGGAATTGGTCGGCATAGGCTACATTGTTGGTCAGTAACTCGTGTCGCATTGTTCCGATTGTCCGTAACTCACCCGGAATGCTCAACAACACAAACTTCTGATAACCGTCATCAACGAGCTCCTTCAAAAGCTCAAAGTATCGATCCACGCATTTGGTGACAGGCGCATTAGTCTTACTCCAGAAGGACTCGCCTACGTCGTTGATGCCAATCCAAAAAGCGACCAAAGTGTCCGCATCGCTTATTTTAGGCGCAACGTATTGTTTGTACAAGGCCATCTGGTCAGACATGGAGTACTGCGCCCATGAGTTCACAATCTTCTTATCGATCGTTGCTCCACTGTAGGCGAAGTCGTATGTAAAGATCTGTGAAGTGTTGAGAGTGGAGGTTACATGGCCAACCCAGTTGGTACCGCCTGCGGTTGTCTGGCCCGGTAGCTGGGGGTTTCCGATGGGATTCGAGGCTGATGGAAGTTCACTGCCTGGCCAGAAGCCAACGGTTGAGTAAGAGTCGCCACTATAAAATGTCAGAGAAAGGAAGCAAACTATTCGGTGGGCTACAAGTCTCACAATACTAGCAAGTTCTTTGCGCCTGCGCCTTTCTTAGACGATACAGGACTGGCAAGGGCCATAGGGAAGAGCGCTGCCAGAAGCAGGGGCTTGGCAAAGACCTTCATAATGACCAGCAATATTTCTGAAGTACACTATACTCGACACCAGCAAACCAACGAAAGCTAATGAATAGAATGTCTTCACGTGTTTATATAAACGGATTTCTCAAAAATCGCTAAGTATGTCCCTCAATTCCGGACATTCATTAACCTGATACCGTATATCCCGGAGCCGATCATCCGATTGGTGGGATATCTAATCGAGACATGCTTTCGGTCGCTGACTGGACGAAACACGGCGGTCAAATTGCAGTTGAACGCAGGATCAGGTTATTTTAACGGAGCCTATCCAGACGAATGCCTTCGTAACCGCGTATTTGTTTTATAGGATCTACGTATCTCATCTCTCTGTTAGCATTCTTATGATCTAACGCGTAACGACGAAATCACTCTTTGCCAACAATTCGCCCGTTTGCTGAGAAACCTTTATCCTTAAGCAGATCTTAGCAGGTGGGTAACAGAAGAAATATCCTCTAAAACTTAGACTATAGAAATAAAGTAGTTGTAGTTTAAATAATAGCCTAAGTTAGTATAAGGTGACCAAGTTATTTCGTCTCTCATGCTTTCAATGTTCAATTCTTCTGACACCCTGCGGCTTGGACCATCATTCACATCCGCGGAGAGCTCGGAAAGAACCCCCAGCACTGGCTTGAGTCTGGTATCATAATTGTCATCTAACCGAGTTGCCAACCCTCAGGGTATCAGAAGAATTGGCCCCTAGAGGCATAAGAGACGAAATAATTTGGTCACTTTATGCTAGCTTAGACCAGTAGTTAGGTTACTTTGAGATGGAAGCCTAAGCCTTAGAGGATATTTCTTCTGTTATCCACATGCCAACCTATGAACCTACCTATGCAAGATGGCAGGAACAAGAAGGACGACACAAAACTCTCATGATGAAGTTGGCTTCATTTTCAGCACTAGGGCTGACCATATGCCACTAATTAGCCTCGTAAGACAAAAGAGCTTACGGATCTACGAGGCATATTACTCAACGCCGGACACTGATGCAGATTGGTGATAACTAACCCTTGTTGAGACTTCAATTTAGCACTTGGTACATGTATCCATCCGATTTATCACAAACGAATCTCTCCATGCTGTTAGCACTGCCTTATTTGTAAAGAATTTGACTCCCTAGAAGAGCCATCGTAAGGTGTTGAATCGCTGTACTGACCACCAATTCAAGCTGACTGTATCAAGTGCTGTAAGTCCGCTAATTTCTCACCACCCAGATCCCACCCACCTTATCCAATCGCCAACGTGACTTAAATAAGCCAATCGCCATGAAGTGATAGCGTTTTATCTCCCAGTACGACGTTGCATCTACGGTAAAGTAGAAGGGTGGTGCTGTATACGCCCTGAGCTGACGAGTTTGGGCGTAAGCTTATCTAAACACCAGGCAGATGTTATGGTATAAGACCATGAAGGTTGCTCCGAATTGCAATCCAAGAGACTTTGTTGCTATCAATCAATATTAATTTGTTAAAAGAAACAATGCCAGCCATGGCTTCCAAGCGACCGGGACTTATGCAAGTCTCGGTCTCCCGCAGTGCCGAGGAGCAACGATTAATCCCGGCTTACTGCAGCAGTCTTTCCCGACGTGCCAAAGAACTCGAAATACTTCGCAAGCACATCGAGATTGACGCCAAAGGTGAAGAGCTGTCATTCGGCATTCAGTCTCGCATGTCGCCACATGCAGTAGCTGTACCCGATGACCTACTTTCGCGATTGACACAGCTCCATGTCCTACTCGGCCGCGTCTTTATGGATATCGTGGACCGATGGTTCACCGATGAAAAGGCCCGCTTCCCAGAACGTATGCCATTGGACCCTTCGGAAGACGCTCTGCTCCGATGGATAGCTTCCAGTGGATGCGTTCCTGCATACCGCGATCATGCTGGGTTTTGGCGTAGCGATATTCTGTTCGGGCGAAGCCCTGATGGCGTGTTCGATGAGGCGCCATATATCTGTGAGATCAATGGCAGGCTCCCTCTGAATGGGGTAATGGGTGTTTACTTAACCACCAATGGTCTCAAAGAGATCGGTGCTGCGAAGGAGGGCTTAGAAACACAGGGAGATATTGATGTTAGTACTTTTGCTGGTGATAATTATAAAACTTACTCTCTAACCCTCGCTTACCATATAGGAAGCTTACGACCGTCTCATATCGCTATTCGATCCAGAGAAACCGGTATTTACAATACGGGGTAACTGGCCTGGCGCTGACTCAAAACTCCTTTCTGCCGCCAACATGGCCCGAAACAGGTCACCTGTCGACGCAGTGGACCCCAAGAATCTGGAGGTACGCTCATATGACGCGTCGCCGACAGGACTTTCACTCTGGGACAAGACTACAGAGACACACTTGGAACAATGGATTATAGAAATGCTGCAACCCGAGTATTCCGAGCTAGACCCAGCTGTCGCTCAACAACTAGCCCTTTCGCCGGCAAACGACCTACGAACTGTATTCATTGTTCATGACAAAAGACTTCTGGGGATCATTCCTGAAGAGCTTCCTGGAATGGTCTCGCGTGGGGTTCTGACAGCTGAAGAAGCTGAGATCGTGGCAGCTGGAATTACTCAAACAATCAACCCCGGCTCTGAAGGTGTTCGTGACCTTCTACGCGACTCGAAGGAGAACCCTGACTTGAGAAACGGTTATATCTACAAGCCTTGTCGCGATGGCATGGGTCATGGCATTGAGCTTGGTCGCAACATGACTCAAGAAGCGTGGCTTGAGCGCTTGGAAAAGCTCTCCAACCCGGATGTTTTGCGCCCGCACGATGATGCAGCTGTCATCCAAAAGCTGGTAGATCATAACTGGTACGACATGGTTCGTCATGAGGTTCCCAGCGACGATGGTGCAAAGCCAAACAAGTTCCATATGATTGGATCTCTTTTCATGCTTCACAACCAGAAATATTATGCCGCGCCTTGGCGTATGGGCTTTGAGACTCACCTTGGTATCACGTCGGATAAGCCAGGTCTTGTCATGGCGATGGTTCGTCAGCCAGATTGGCCAGTCAGTTATGAACAAGAGGAGGAGCCTTGACTGACGGGCGCGTTTATAGTAGAGAGAGACAGGAGTCAAACTCGTGAGATCGCAACAACTACCCAGTGACTAGATGAACAGCTTTAAATTATTTACAGTCCATCCGTTATTAGATTACCTGTGATTATGCCTGTCCTCTGTTCCATTACAATGAGACGCTAGCAGGCGGTCCAGAAAATAAGACACAGAAGCCTAGGTATTGACAAAATGTCTTAGACTTACTTAGGTACTGTACTAAGCTTAGGTTAGACTCTCCTAATTTTTATGATACCCTTAGCTAAGTCTTGCTTTCTCTTTGACCCACCTCACTAGCTATAGCGCCTATTCCACTAACAGTCTTCACAGCTAGGGGCCTTTGTCCCCTGTAGGGCAAAAAGTAACCGCTACAGGCAAAAACATACAACAGCGGGGATTCGCTGGTCGTCACCGACCCAACTACTAATCCGCCCCTTACCAGCTTGACTATGGGAGAGCGGACGGGATCCCGTATTTTCTGGTAGGTATGGTCGTATGTGCTAAGAAGACCACTAATTGATCACTATCACGGATAGCTTCAGTGGATGACAGGACCCAGCCCCATTACGAGAATTCGCAACTGGAAACATGCACATCAATGAGTCAGACACATTCCATTCAGACTCAATATCACTATCGCGTACTAGATCATTCCATTTGCTCCCGTTTGTGACCTGGAAGCCACGCCAACTTGGGGACAAATCCCGACATCTTCGTATACTCAGTCTCATCAACCTCTTTCCCAGTCTCCAAATCCGTCACGACAATCATCAACTCACTACCCTTGCCAAGACGATCTTTAAAATCCTCTGCTGAGAGAACCCTAGTCGCAGCTGGTTTACGGCAACGACCTGTGTTTGGCGGACCTTGCTCTTCACTACCGCGCCCCATACCAATCCGCGTGACTTAGCCAATGAAGTCTAAGTTGTCAACAACCGGCTTTATTGAAGTTGCGTTTGTACTGAATACGTCGATTCTATAGCTAGAGGTAGTACAGCCGACTTCGGTGAAGATGACGTAGGGGATAAGTTGTTGGTTCGCCAGCTTCTGGAGTGCTTTGGCCCGCAGACTATTGGTATCACTGCCAGACAATCCTAACGGCAGAGCAATGGCTTGACCACCACTTGGCTTCGGTCGGATATGGCCTTTCTCCTCTGCAGTTTTCTGCGTGGAATAGTCAGGACTAGCAGGTACTCCGTACATATAACCTAGTGCGCGAGTGTCCCTGGCCATATCGCCGATGGTAGTATACAGCCATCGTCGAGGATCATCATAGCTGACCTTGGTGCCGTGCTCCATGAACGGCTGCAGCGGAAACCTTGACGTAAATTGGCTCTCCGGGTTTGCATCCATAAAGATTCCAGCTAGGCGATCCATGTTTGCATGATAAGAAAGGAAGATGGGATCAAATGCTGTGTACGTATTGTCTGCAGCATCACTTCTTTAGTCGCATGTGAAGAGTCGATATTCCCCGAAAATATTTCATGTTTCACCTCGTTTGAGGATAGTCTTGACCGGGTGTCCCTCTTTAAACTCCTTCTCAGTGCAAAGCAGGTGTCCAGAAAAGTGCAATCTCCGCATTTCATAAACCCAGATCTCCACGGGACTCAATGGTGCCTTTTGGTGTTGTTCCCACGCGTACCACTCTTGGGAGGCCTTCGTCTTTGCCAGTTCCATTTGCAACTCCTTCAGTGCGCGCTCCTTGAGCGGCACCAGGCCCGGGTCAGGCATGTTTCCGGGAACGCGAGCCTTAGGTGTACGCCACTGCCATATCTTGTGTTCTCCGACTTCGAGCTTTTGTGTGATACCTGAGGCAGGGGCTTGAGGTGGTTCCTTAATCTGCGCTGACTTGCCGGCGTTGTTGTCAGTCGGGCGTCTCCAAGACATCTCCATCTTCTCCTTCTTAGATTTGTTCATTTGACGAAACTTGCGACGTCGGTTGTTGGATGCACCTGGGGAGGAAGGGTTGGAATGTTTCAATGTGTCAAGTGACGTGGGGGCAGAGGTGATGGTAAGAGGTGAAAAAAAGGAAATCTGTCAAGAGAAGCATCTCATTATATATCATACTTTACTGATTAAGTTTCAGTTCCTCGGCCATCATAGTTTTCTCGCTTTATCAAATCCACGCAAAAACCATTGATGCTCGACAAATTCAAACTCACTCTTCTTGAAACTTTACCTCGTGCAAATCCTTGGAATACCGGACGAGACGATTTCGCCATCACCCTAGCGTGCCATTTCTCCGGCGAGTCAGAAGTCGAGATAACATTCTAATCATTTGTCACTTGAACATTCGTCTCGCTATTTTGTCTCACAGTTCTTCCCCTTCCAATCAACGTCGAGATGTTACCGCCTTCTGTCCCGATAATCTGGGTTTCAGCCGAAAGATCTTGTGTCATACTTCAGTTAGAACTTTCGCACCTGAGTTTTCACTGGCCGGAGGTTGGTTGTGTAAGATGTGATTGTACTGAGTTCAAATCATAATACTGGACAAGATAAATTAAGCTTCACCTGATTATCACGCCCTTATTTGCTGCATTAATGTTGTATTTCCAGAATATTGAAGTGACACTGGCGTCTAACATGAAAAAGGTTAATCCAAACCATGAGTTGTACCTTACACCTAGCGATACGATCGCACATCGGTTTGTTGTGTCGTTGTCACCTAAAGATCACGAAGGCTAGCAATAGGGTAGGAAATGAGTCGAACATCAGCCAATTAAGGTTTGCATCAAGGACGCGCGCCTCATTGGTCGCGTCACTTCGCTAACAAGAGTCCTTTGCTGGAAGCCGTGAGAATGTTAGTGTGCTAGCTCACTCACAGCAGCTTTGGTTCCACCTTTCTGCCTGCCACGACAGGAGCACTATGCTGAAAACAGTAACCAGCACGGGTACTTCCAGGTACTGGCCCCTAATTCCCAGAAGGTATCCGAAGTGGGGCAGTGCTTCCCTGGAATCTCAGTAAACAAATCCTGATTTATTGTTGTATCTAATGTCAGTATCAGTCGAAGTTCGATGCTCAATAGAATATTTTCATTGGTCATCCGCTGTCAGCGAAAACCTCGAATGCGATGCTTATCAACCTCCAGAGTACCCTTTAGAAGTGCCCGGGAACGGTGCATCTTCTCATCGAGATTCCTTTCGTCCCGACTCCCATGTCTTATCTCCAATCCACTTTGTTCTCAGCAATTTCCAATTTGCTTCCATCGGCCCGAAGGTATCAGGGGTCCAACGACGATATCAATGCCAAATCATAGACAGGACGGAAACAACTGTCTTTGAGTTGCTAGCCAAGTTCCATCGTGTCACTTCCCGTCTGCCCGTTCCGGCGAGGATGCCGAGTACCACTATTACTGGGGTTTATCAACTATAGCTCTGTGGATTGCCATCGCCAAGCTCCAATTGAAGAACAAGTCGGAGGTTGCTAACCTAGCATCGATTGAGAAGGTAAAGAAAACTGTGGATTGACGTGTTTAATTCATGATATCATTCACAACGATTTGAGTTATTGCCGCCGAGACAATCCAACCGCACTGACTTGTCGTCGCAAAAGCAACCACAATTGATATCCCCAGATGCCCAACGAATTACATACTTACCCCTGCACCAAGTGATGGAGACGAATCAACAGTGCAGGGTCACTAATAAGAAGCAAAAGGAGCAAAAAGAACATACAACACCGGGGA